>JAQMYJ010000011.1:21982857-21995982 GCA_030014305.1 Clarias laeviceps | reverse complement strand
GAAACCTAAAACTTGTAGAAATACTAAAGTATATTTAACTAAATGTCACTAACCCGCAGTGCTACCACCTGCTAATAGCTACCAATACGCATTTCAAAAATACCCGTTATTCTGTGTCACCTTGTATATATAAACAGTGGAGTAAGTGTACATCATTTTGGATGTTTCTTGTGAAATTAAACTTAGATTAAAGTCAATTTGTCTGTTATAATATTACACATGCAAGATGGGTATTTTGAAATTGGCTTGGTATTTTGAATATCTAAACAATATAATTGCTGGACACAAAACCGTTAAATGATTGCAAATTCATTGACAAATAAAGATTTGTCTTTTAACTTTTACTTTGTTATTACGTTTTACCGAAATGTATTACAAACTTTCTGAAAAATAAAATTTTTATAACTGATGAAAATAAAACTAAAAGGGCAATATCAGGAAGCTTTTCTTCTTCTTCTACTTAGTAGTAGTAGTATGAGGGGTGTTCAAATCAAACTGGATTGACGAAATTTCTCGAGAATAAAGGTGTAAAACCAATTGACATTTACATCTTAACAGCAGTAAAACGCATGAATGGTGCAAAGGTTTTAAATCAGGCGCTAATCCCATTGCAGTCATTCCCATAAGCAATTAGTAAGTAGAAGGCCTGATCCTTGAAATCAACAGATAACTTGTCACCAACATGTGGAAGAAACACATCTGTGTGTGAGAAATGTACGCATCATTCACCAGCACCACTTGCACATTACAGAAACTTAGCTGGGAGTTACTACCACATTCCCCATACAGTCCTGACTTCGCCCAAAGCCATTTACACATGTCTGGGCCATTAATGGAGTTCCAGCGTTTCAGTCAAGCAGGCAGTCCGATCATGACTCTAGTGTACTGAAAAAAGGTTCTACCTTGATGGTGTCCAATCACTAATGAAATAAGTGCATTTGTGTAGCGGGGGATTATATAGAGGAACAAAGGTAGTTTCTACTCTAAAAACTGTGTTCTGTTTTTTTCCTCAATCAAAAGTCCCAGTCTGACTTGAACACCCTTTGTAGTAGTGGTCGGAGAAATAGTATTGGCTGGTATTAATTTAAATCAGACAGATGCGACAACTACTTATATGTTAATTTACCTGGCCTGATTTGCATTTAAAAGATCTGATGCCAAAGTGGCCATTTAAGATTAGAGACACTTGGTGTACAGGATACAGAAGAAAACAAACTCACTGCTGTAGCAAATAAAAGGGAATGTAGCTAAGCAGTCGTCGTCTGTCCACTGCCCTGAATCGCTGAGCGATACAGCAGTGCATTGCTGATTGCCCTGTTCCCAATAAGCATATAAACCATTGTCTGGTTGTCCAGGACTATAAGTGGTGGCAGGTCTCCAGTTTTCATATACAGCCACATGCTGGTCTGACCAAACTCTGGTCCTGTATAAACCAATCCAAGCCTCGAAGCCACCTGTGAGGTTGCAGATTTTTTTATTATCTGCTTGATTTCTCACACTGGCCAGGTCTTTGTAGTGCTGTCTGCAGTAATGCTGAGCGTCCGCCCAGGACATTAACTGGTTCACCCAGACGTAGCCTTCAGTTACAGTTCTACCTACCATGTAATGAAGGAATGTTAAATCCAAAACATTTAAAACATTAGAATATTCACACAATTTGTCATGATACTCTGTCCTCACCGTTATAGCAAACAAATGTCAAATGATTGTTACAATCTCCATCTGACCATTTTCCATCAGAACGGATGAAGACACACAGCTCTTTCCCGTTGTAGTTATCGGGTTCCGACCCACTTAACATTTTCTCTCCTTCCGTGTAGAAAATATCCGCGTCCAAGGACCATCTCCAGCTGTCCAGACCATCATACCCTCCAATCCAGGCTAAATCTGCATAGCTGCCATTCACTGTTTTAAGGAGCGTGTTTATTTCCTCCATGTTGTCAACGGTAGCCAAGTCAGTATAATTCTCTCTGCAGTAGCTCTGTGCATCCAGCCAGGTCTTACTTTCATTTACAAAGTGGTACACATGGGAAGATGCTGATGACTTAGCTAGAAACGCAAAATAAACATTGGAGTCATTTTTGTCCTTTGCCCATTTTGTTGAAAAAATTCTGCATTCCATAATGTTTTTACATTTATTATGTACAACTAATACTGATCATTAGCCCTGACTGGATATAAAAGGTTTGTTTATAAGTCAGATATCTACTCACTCGATGATGTCGCTAGGAAATAGGATCATTTCATTGCAGTTTTCATTTGTCCATTTCCCAGAATCAGAAACAAATGACTGTACAGGATGGTCCTGGACTAGTCCTGTTACCATCCACCACTGAGGCTCAAAGCCTAGACAGATGAACACCATCTAGACACCTAGGCACCATGTTCTCGAGTGTTCTCTAACTGCCTGTGCTTATAAGCCTCGTCATTTACGTTTGTCCAGATTAACTCAGTCCTGAGGAAATGGTATTTGTGCCTTGTGCGTTCTGTCTTGTGCTTGTGAAGTTTCATATTTTTTTCAGCAAGTAACTTACTCCAAACTTGCACCATAAAGAATAAACTGCGTTTTACAGTGGAGAGGCAGTGAATCAGAAAAAAGGCTCAAAAAGCAAACACACATCAGTTTCTCGCACAAAGCTTATAGCAAACTAGAAAGCTTGGTCTCCTGCCTTTTTTTAAAAACTTTAAATCGAATAGATGGGTCAAATCATTTAGGAGTTATGGAGCTTTGTTTTGGACCTCACAAAAAAAAAAAAAAGATTTTCAAATAAGAACCCATTCATTTTACCCTTTGGCTATTTTTTACAACTAAATGCCAACTGGTCCACTTTGGAAAAACTGCCAGCCTGGCCATAACTTTTGAAAGATACACACAAAACTTGAAATCCCGCAAGATTAAAACCTCTTCTCTCAAGCGAGCCAAGAACCTCTAGTAACTTTCCTATTAAACACACTGGAAGATATTGGTTTACATGTGTGAGCAGCTTCTGCTAACAAAAAACCAGCCCGGTCCAAGCCCCTTCCACACAACCCCCCACAACCACACAACGCCCCCAAACCCCAACACATACACACACAGGAGGTCGCTCCATCTCAGGAACACTAAACTCTACAATTTAACCATTTTCAACTGTTTTTCCCAGAAAAACTGATGCATTTGTGCACTCCTACTTCATCATTTCTCAAAGCATCATCTTTGGTTCATTATCTTTATGACTCTGCTCTAATTTACACTCCCTGAAAGACATAGTTGCTATGTTTTACAGCTAAAATGAAAGTGTACTACATCATTCTTTTTCGACAAATGTTTAACGATAAATATACCTTTCTGCTATACTCACCATCAAAGCAAATAAATGGATGCACATCCGAGCAATTCTTCTCCTCCCAGGCTCCATTAAACCCTGAAAAGATTGCACATAAGCTCTTTTCATACCACTTTTCTGGTTTCTGTATATACCAATTTCTAAAGCTTGTATCTGCCTCCTGGTAGAAATCATCATCATCATCATCATCATCATCATCATCATCCAGAGACCATTTCCAGCTGTTCAGATCATCATAAAGTCCAATCCAGATGGGACTGTTATTCCTGATATCTACTGTTTTAATAAGTGCCAGCTCTTCTTCAGCATTATCAATAGTGGCTAAGTCAACGTAATTCTCTCTGCAGTATCTCTGTGCTTCAGCCCAAGTTTTATTCTTGTTAATGAAGTGATACTGTCGGGAGAGACAGACCCCAATCTTGGAAAACCCTGTTTAAGACAAGTAGCATTGTAAAAACAATTTGAGTTTTTATCTAGTAACGCATGCATAGAAAAATAGCACCATGTGAATGTTTAAATTGTATTACTGAAATCTCAGATTGGAAGATTGTTAAAATTGTACAAGATACAGTACATACTTATAGATCACTGACCTAAAAGCAGCAAAAGACGAAACATGACTCTGGCAAAATACAAGCAAAAATTATTATTTTTTTTAAAAAACATAAGTATGGCAGAAATGCACAAAGTAACAACATGTGGTTTATAGACATGGCACAAACAGCCGGTAATATTTCACTAAAGTCTATTTGTAAAAAAAGAAACTGCATCAATTTCACTATAAATTATGAAGCAGTTCTGGGACGTACTGTAAAGGCGCAGGTCATGAAAAAAAAATCAAAGAAGAAAAGTAACAGGAATAAACGAATGACCACAAAAGAATCTTATTATTGTAGTTGTTATTAATATTTAAGAACAGATGTTATAAAGGATGTTATTAAAGAATTTGTTTAGCCTTATTGCTTAAAATGGTGCAATTATCTAAATCTTTTTAAAAAGGTACCGCGATACCTTATAGGTTTTTGCCCTTGTGCCATGTCCTCTCCTTTCCTTTCCACCAATCTGTATCAGTGCCCTAGAAAACTGAATAAAGTCTTCTGAAAAAGGTCTAAGTTTCACAGAGTATGGGAGGGGTTTGGTGAGATGTGGACAGACAGGTTTTTCTTTTTTTTGCTCTCAGTAACCACAAGTTAAAAAATGAAGAGATTCATTTTTAATGGCATGACCATTAAAGTACAAAATATCTTACAAATGGCATATTATAAAAAACTGACAGTATACGCTGATCAGCCATAAGCTTAAAATAATTAACATTAAATCCACTTAGTTTTGGATTCCCCTTGTTCCACCTGGGCAGCTCTGGTCCCTTGGGGCATGACTCTAGAGGGTCTCTGGGGGTGTGCTGTGGTGTCTGTTACCAGGACACTGGCAGCAGATCCTTTGGGTGCTGTGGGATTTAAAGGGCGAGGGGTGGGGTGGGGGGGGGGGTATCCGTAGATCAGACTTGTTTGTCAGGCGCATCCCATGGATGCTCAATCAGATTGGGGTCTGGGGAGTTTGGAAGCCTTGGGCTCCCCTTGCAGTGTGGGCTGGGTGTTCTGGTGCCTTTCTATCATGGCCGGCAAGTTGTACTGTATTGGTGAGCCGTGGGTGCCCATGGTCCTGTCACCAGTTTGCTGGTGTATAGTGTTGATGTTGATCAGTGTTGTTTAGTTCATCTGGCAGTTCATCTGTTATGTTATTGGTGTATAGTGATGTTCCATAACATACTGTATTAGTGAACAGTTTGAGTGTCCATAATGCTTCTGTACTCCAGGAGGATATATAACTGAAGTTAAGTCTTAGATTATTCATTGTAAAAGGCCAGAACCCAGTGGATATTCAGCTGAGTAGACTTAGTGCTTATGGTAGTTATTGAGTACCACAGTGGCAACCAAAATGTAACAGATATCTGTACCATATTAGATACGCCTATAGTATAATTCAGACAGTTCCATATTAGATAACTGTTGAACTTTGGTACCCACTGTGTTACTTAGTAAGTACCATGGTATTTACCATAGGTGGAAAAAGTAATAAAGTTTTGCACTCAAGTAAAAGTACTGTTAATTCAGTGAAGTTTTACTGAAGTACAAGTAAAGCTACTATTATAAAAATCTACTCAAGTAAAAGTAAAAAGTAGCTTATTAAAAATAAAATAAGTAAAAGTTACCGAGTTACAGTACGTTTTTTAACCCCGGGGGGGTGGGATGAGGGTTTCTAGTGTAGTTCAAAAAAGACAAGCGGCTATAAATCACCTCTGCATAATAAAACTGTTGCCTTTCTTGTGCTTGAAATCAACGTGCTCGCTTAAATATGGCCAGGGGTTTGCTTTGTAAAAATTTGATGGCATTTTGCTTTCAGCTGCGTCTGCATCACTGCCATCTGTGCAGTGGTTTCCGGGGTGCAATTTTTTCCTTCCCTGTGGCATTATTTTTATTATTTTTCATTTTCATTCATTTATTTTTAACTCAGTAGCAAATATGATGCTTCAAACAAAACATACTTAAGTAAAAGTAAAATGACAGATTTTAAAAACTACTTTAAAAAGTAGAAGTACACAAAAAAAAAAAACTACTCAACGCATTACAGTAACGCGAGTAAATGTAATTAGTTACTTTCCACCTCTGGTACAGTATGTACCAAAGTATTGTATATAAAACTGCCATTATGGTACATAAACATGGACTGTATAACATATTTGTGACATTATCTTGATACTTGTGCCATAGTACCATATTGCAGTACTACTACAGCATGGTAGAGTAATGTGCCACAGTACTACAGTACATGGTACATACAGTACAACATATGTACCATAATCAAAACTACCATTGCAACAGTACTATCAGATTATCATGGTACATATGTCATGTTAAAAATTTCATATGGGTGAGAATTGTCCAGTTTGCTTGGATGGGTGTTAGCTGTACATTTTGCTCCATGTTGTTGTTTTCTGAAGTGTTTTCGAAAGGTTGGCCCAGGCATGAATAGAGAAAAGGCACTCAGAGCCTGGCAGGTCTAAGAGGAAACCTGAAATGCTGTAAAGAACAGGCACTTGAGAATTCTCTTCCTTCGTACTTCTTTTGCCCTGGATAGATGGGTTATCTTGACATGTGAAAAGGGTTATGTGTCTGTACACAGAGATAGAGGTTATGTACAAAGACGTCACCTCAGGCCCCGCTCTGTTCATGAAAAAAGTTCATAACTAATGAAATGCTGATTGTTGAATTGTTGATATTGCTTCCATCTAAACTGATTGAGTCATTGATTTTAAACAAAAAATAAATAAAATAAAATTTGGTGAATTTGGTGATCATTTCCCCTTAAGGATATTTAAGATGATTTATTTATTCGCTTGTACTGTATAACATTATTTCATAAGCTTTGAAATGTGAACACGAGCAAAGCAAAAATGAAGATCACATGTGAACATGGTTTGCAAATGACAAATGCTAATAATCAGGATCAGAATGAGAATACTTTATTGATCCCCTTGGTGAAACTTGTTAAGGTGCTGTCACTCACAATACAGACTACAGTAAAATATAAAAAACAAACTAATATCATGTGTTGTGAATCTTTTTTTTTTTTTTATAAATACCCAAATAAATGAACGACTTAAAATATATAACTTGAAATTAAATGATAAATAAATAAATAAATAAATAAATAAATATGCAGACAATGTTTTAATCTTGATTTTTTTTTTGAAAAATGTGCCTTCTATGTGTTAATTTATGTTGTGCTAATTCTATTACATTTATCAAATTAACAGTTGCAGTGTAATTTTACAAGTAATGCATAAACCTTTTCACACTGTATTTGAAATACACACATGGTAAAATCTCCATTAAGGAAAGAAAAACCAATGACGGTCACTGAAATCATTTAAAACTGAAAAAAAAAAAAAAAAGAAATATTAAATAATAATTGACTAATGAAAATCAGACGTTGCATTCAAAACTCTGATTTAACAGAATTATTCGAATTTATAAATAAATACATTTGTTGGTACCCCTAGACACAATTGAAATGTCGTTTTTGACCACAATGACATATTATATATACTAAAGTGTGTCCTGTAATTATCATCACTGGTGTCTTCAACCTTGCAATCAGTTGGACAGCCTATTTAAATGGTGAAAAGTAGTCATTTAAGGTTATAAAACCATCTCCAAACAGATTAATATTCCTGTGACTGCAGTTGCAAATATTATTAAGACGTTTAGGGTCCATGGGACTGTAGCCAGCCTCCCTGGAAGTGGCCATAAGAAGAAAACTGTTTTTAAATTGAACAGAAGGATAATCCAAATGGTAACCAAAGAGCCAAGGACAGATTCCAAAGAGATTCAAGATGAACTCCGATGTCAAGGCAAACCAGTGTCAGAGTGCACCATCTGACATTCTTTGAGCAAAAGCGAACAACCCAGGAGGACTCCACAGTTGAAAGAAAACCATATAAAAGCCAGGCTGCAATTTACCAAAATGCATATTGACAAGCTGCAATGGTGCTGTAAGAAAGTCCTTTGGACGAAACTGGAACGGCACATCAGCTGATGCAGAAATCAAGAACCTGTCGTACTGCCCAGTCTCAGAAAGCCTGGCCTCAGTCGCAGGTCATGGGTCCTCAGACAGGATAATGACCCCAAAAACACCCAAGGATGGCTAAGAACCAAATAATGGACTATTCTGGAGTGGCCTCCTGTCGAGCCCTGATCTAAATCCTGTCCAGCATCTGTGGAAAGAGCTGAAAGATGCAGGGTGGAGAAGGCACCCTTCCAACCTGACAGCTGGAGCAGCCTGCTCACAGCGAGTGGGACAAACTACCTGTAGACAGGTGCAGACGTCTCACTGGGAGCCATAGAAATCGCTTGATTGCAGTGATTGCCTCCAAAGGAGGGCAACAACACATGAGGTTAAGGGTCCCATCATTTTTGTCCAGTCCAGCTTCATTCTGTTGAATCAAAAGCAATGTCTGAATTAGTCAATGTTAGTCAAAATTTTATTATTATTGCTTTAGTCAGTGTCAGTTTATTTCAGTGACCGTTGTGGGTTTTTGTTTATGTGTTGACAAATTTGTTGACATGTTTATAACACTCCTGAGGTTTGAGTGCTTCTGTCAATGCTTGTGGTGAAGATAAGGTGAGCTAATATGAGCTAAGCTGAAGACTCACTAGGCAGTAACGTGTGTACATAAAGATTTTGTTTGGTGGCACAGTGGCGTAGTGGAGTTAACACTCTAGTTGCAACTCCAGGGTTTGGGTTCGATTGCACCTCTGGTCTGTGTGCATGTTCTCCCCGTGCTTGGTGGGTTTCCTCCGGGATACTCCAGTTTCCTCCCACAGTCCAAAGACATGCAGTTTAGACTAATTGGCGTTCCCAAATCATCCGTGGTGTGTACTGTAAATGCGCATGTTTGTGGGTGTGCCCAAGGATTGGCTCCCCATCCAGGGTGTACCCCGCCTCATGCCCTAGGTGTCCTGGGATAAGCTCCAGCTCCGGAGACAGTGTATGCAGGACTAAGCTATGTATAAGATCAATTATGTGATACAAACATATAAAGCATAACTTTTATTGCAAGAAAACTACCTTATAAACTGGACATTATCATAAGATCCTATAAAGTCCTCATGGCGTTTTTTTTTTTTCTGAATTTGGACCAAATTCTCCTGAATTACTGAATTCCCTGCTATTAAGGTCAAAGCCTTTTATTATAGGTAATCAAATACTCAAAGGAGTCAAAGCACATGGCTGGAGACAAAAAACAGGCTGACCAAAAAAAAAAAAAATTTTTTTTTTTTTAATTTTTTTTAAAAAGGAAAAAGCGCAGGGAAGTTCATACTTAAAAAAAGAACAACAAATATATAGAAAACACTAAAATATATATTTAAAAAAAAAAATAAAATCCTGAAAAGCATGGCTGGGTATTGCAACAGTTACACTGATAATTATATTTAAATTGAATGTGGTAGTAATTAGAAGAAGTGTTCAATCAAACATTATAAATAATTCCGTTTATGTTACATAAGTGCATTTGTTAATGTATTTATTTATTTGTTTGTTTTTTTATATGTGTACATAATGATTTAGTACACATACTGTGAAGGATAGCATACTGTAAGTCACACAGCTTCCTGAAATCATCTTGTCTTACATCGACACACTTCTGATTTTCTCCAACGCTTGACCTCTACAGGTGTAAAGATTTTACCACTTTAGTGCCACCTGCTGTCAATAACATCAACCTTGGGGTCATAATACTGTAGAGAGCTGACGTGCAAAGAAAACTATCCCCCTGGTGCCATGCATTTTCCTTTGTATGAACATCTGAGCCATACGGCACACTTACTCACCATTTGGGGTAAAATGATTAAAGTATCTAACATACCACTGGGCACAAGAGAGGCTTTTATCTGACTGAAAAATACACTCACCAGTGCAGAGCACTATCTATCTGCCCTCTTGCTTGAGTGAGCTCACAGACACCTATGATTGGCCAGTGTTACTGTGATTGATATGGAAAGGCAAGTAAGTCATCGCTTCCCCCTACTCCACGAGGCGCATGGTCCATTTAGCTCCCTAGGACTGCCAGGCCACGGATGGCGAAAGCATTATTGAGATCTGCGCTTGCGATCTCGGGGTGAATAGAGCGAATGATTTTTTCGCTTGTACCACTCAGGAGCCCATGAGCAAGATAGTATTTCTCTTGTTTTTTGCTCTCCCTTGTTATTTTAGATCTATAGTTGCATTTTTCTATCTTTCTTTTGTCTTTTTTTTTTTTTACTGATTATACCCTTTAAAAGTCGGTTTTCTTATAAAACTGCATATGCATGAAACAGCAGGTCCGTTTTCAAAAGCAAACGGTGGTCATGCCATTTCAATTCTTGTTCCAGCTTCTATACAGATTCAATTCTACAGTAGGTTATAGCTGCGGTTTATGCCCTGGATGAAGTGAACTGACGTGAATGAGCCTTTAATGGAAATTCATAATGACTCCCTTTTTTTTCATACTTGTCATCATTTTCCACGAAGCCCACCTTGAGACTTATGACAGCACTTTGTTTCAAGACAACCCCTGCGTCTCGTGTCAGTCGCGCTAATTGACGAGCCCCTGAAGCGGGGCTGAACGGTGAGATTGTGGATGCTCATTTCTCCCTTCACTGCTTCTCAAAGTCTCTGCATGGCCCCAGGGCCAACGTTTTTCTTTTTTTTTTTCCATTAAATCTGACATTACATTACAGGAGGACACTGCTAAATGCCAATAATAGCACAACATTGCTGTGCCTGTTCAGTCATAAATGATGAGACGATTATTATTACTATTATTATTATTATTATTATTATAATAATTATTATTATTATTATTATTACTATTATTATTATTATTATTACTATTATAATAATTATTATTATTACTATTATTATTATTAAAATTATTATTATTATTACTACTATTATTATTATTATTATTATTACTATTATTATTATTATTATTATTAAAAGTATTATTATTATTACTACTATTATTATTATTATTATTACTATTATTATTATTATTATTATTATTATTATTAATGTGGGTCATTTGTGCAGCTCGTACACATAGAAATTAAATATACTTTACGCAGTTGTTTAATAATAAATTAGAGATAAAGTAATAAATTATAGGCTGAATTTTGAAACAGGCGCATGGGGTTTAAGGTCTAAAAATATTGAAAAACATTCCTTCAAGGCAAAATTGGGGGGGAACAAAAACTTTCTTATGAAGGCAACAAAGACGTAATTATCATGCTGTCAAAAGGATCCTCCGAGCCATATCCATGCTAAAAATGAACAGCATCGGGTGCGAATATAATAACAACAGTGTGAGGCAGCCAGTATCTCCAATAATCTCCACGACATTAGTGTATAGTGTTTTTAGAAGCTGGATACCTTAGGAAAAAGCCAGAATATATGAGATAAGGTTCCAATGCAACCCATACATCAGTTCCATGGGCAGAATTTCCTATATACAGTTTGTAATGCAACCTTTGCATAACATCCAGTTGTACATTATAAACCCCGAAGCCTGACATTAATGTAGAATTTATGAATGCTATGCAGACGTTCATCCAATAGCTCATCTCAGAGCTCCTGTACCGAGCTCCTTCTCCCGAACGGCTTTAGTTCCCCAGAGGGAACAGGAGGATGATAAGAAAACATTACAATAAACCATGAAACCAGATGCTGTGCATCTGCACTTGGTTATACAGCAGGTTATTATTCGCAACCATCATGTTGTTGTTGTTTTTTTTCTCCTTTTTTTCTTTTCTTTTTTATTTCTTTTCTGTTGCATTCACTTTTATTTATCTCTTGGCTTTGAAAGTCAAATCAGCGTCATTTTATATATTAAGTAAAACGTTCTCATTGTTCGCTGAACAGACACGGTGGGAAGTAGGTCAAAGAAAAACACTCTTTCATGCATGCATTATTACGAACCTGAATATAACAGGGCGAAAAAAATGAGACAAGTGAATTTATTATGTAAATAATTGTTTGTCACTTTGAATAATGAGAACACTGTGCAGCTCGCTGTTTTCATATTAATTTGAAATTCTGGAGTTCATCGTACACCAGAAACGGTCAGACTGCAGCCGGGCAGTGTACAGTACATGCCACCCTGCAAAATCTTTGTTCTATTTTTCAAGACCACGTTTACTTTGGGGAGAGAAAAAAAAAAAAAAACACACACTAATGAAAATACGGTTGTAATATAGAGCTTGGACAAATTCACTATGTAAAGATTATACTTAACTCTCACTATGTCCCCACTATTTGGCGATGTTAATTAGGCAGCATATGTGACAGGGGCTAATTAGCAGCAACTGACATGGCAGATTAACTAAATCAAAATGAGTTCAGCCTCCACGAGCTAGAATAACTTTCCCTTTTCTAATGTGTTGAAACAGAACGATAACATTTAAACTGATTTCACATCAACATCGCAAGTTTTAAGGATTGTAATTAGTTAAAAATATCTTCCACCTAAACTGTTTCTGGTGCACCAATAAGAAATGTTGCTGTCATGGACTGACGCACATAACATAACACTCCATAGTATTAATGTGCTACTAAATCCACGATTGCATGTTTCTAGTACTATACAATATTCTATCCTGTATGTTAGTAAATACTGATAGTACGAATGGTATAGTACAGGCAGTACCATATTAGATACCTGCCGAACTTTGGTAGCCACTAATAGGTACCATGGGTGGCTCAGTGATGTGCATTGGTGGCCCATGCGGAAAGACTAGGTTCAATCCCCAGCCAATGCCCAAACCCCAGCCACTGGATGCGGTGCCAGTCCCCAGGATTGTTGCATCAGGAAGGGCATCTGGCATAAAATCTTCGCCAAGGAGTTGTGCGGATTGGTCCACTGTAGTGACCAGTAGAAGACCAACAAAAACATTGGGTGGGTAAGTTGTGCCATGCATAAGGCCCGGGTTCAATTCCTACTCATGCAGACAAATCCAGCGTAAAACCTGTGCCAAGTTGTGCGCGGGTTCGCTATGGCGACCCCTCAACGGGAGCAGCCAAAAGACTAATCCCAAAATTGGGGATTAACCTTTTCAGGTACCATATCAGGTAAAATGGCACACAGCAGGTTATAAGGTAACAAGTCATTTTTAGAAGCGGGGGGGGGGAGGGGGAGGTGGTTATCCTTTTCCAAATCAGTGACTCTGTTTTTTTTTTTTTGGGGGGGGGGGGGGGGGGG
>JAQMYJ010000011.1:21959071-21975629 GCA_030014305.1 Clarias laeviceps | reverse complement strand
TGCATGTTAATTAATTGATTATGGTTAATTGAACATGCATGGAAAACATTGTTTAAACCCTTTACAATGAAGATCTTGGATTTTTACAACATTATTGTCCCTGAAAAAGGGACGTTTCTTTTTTTGCTGAGTTTACATTAATTATGAAAAAACTCTTTTTTTTATTTTAACCTTTATTTCAACAATGTGAAAGTTTAAAGACCTGAAACTGAAAAAAAAAAAAAAAACATTTAATTCTTTGCAACATTTCATCTTGGTAAGATTAGTCTTTTACAATGTACAGTAACTCCACCTTCATACACAGGCCATAAGGGTCAGTGAATAGCTTGATGAGGAGGAAAGTGAAGTACTGTAAATCGTACTGTATGCTATGGCTTTCACAGTCCCCAAATCTCAACTTAATTGAACACTTCATTTTTGCTGACTTGTTAAACACCATCTTCCATCATCAATATACTAACTGAGGGGATATACAGTATAGCGCTCATTGCACCAAAATAGTTTAGCTGTTTTTGCCTTTCATCTAAGCTATGATAGACCACAACAATCATCCCAGCTGTCTTTTGCTGTAGGGACACAAAGACACACAAAGACTGAAGCCTGGACGTGCGAACAACGGCACTTTATCTTCGAAGATCTGTATAGATGTAGAATGTTTAAATCCAGCACTCGGGGAGTCTTTAACAAATTCCTTCCAGCTCAGTGCTTCCATTAAAATGTAAAAACTTTTATACTCGTTATCGTTACATTTAAGTGAGCAACATTATTCGTTGACAAGGGGTCAAGTGAAAGAATGAAGAGAGCGGGAGAACATCACTGTCTCTAGCTTGACAGTACAGTATTTGCAAATTCTATTCCAGCATAATATTCCAGTGATGATCTTTTCTCCATGTTTAGTAAAATGGCTGTGCCAACTTGGCCCTGATTCAAAAACATTAACAATATGGAGTAAGCAGCAGACATTATCTGAGGCGAATCTGGACTTAATAAAGCCAGCTGGATCAATGTGCACTAAAGAAAAGCCATGCAGTGCTCCAGGCAAGACACAATAACCCATGCAAACAATTTAATTTCCCAATTGAACAGACTAAGCGGAATATGGCTACAGCATTCAGTCTGCGGTTTATGTGTCTTCAAAAGGGGAAAGGGGTAAAGCTATAATAGAGCTGGATGACTGCCTAATGTTATTAATAAAAAATAGAGTATTTAAGAATAAAGGCTTTGCCGGAGGCCATAATGTTAAGCACAGTTCAGTGGAAATACCATTCAGCTCTGGAGATTTGCCCTTATTTATCGATTGTATATTACATAAATGCATTAGGAAGATTCTGTAGGAGCATCACATACACTTGTGTATTTGGCCAATTTGGATAACTAATTCTATATATTTTTTTCCCAAACAAATTCATCATGGGCATGGTTTTCAATCATTCAAAATTGGATAGTCCACTGAGACATGTCCAACCTACAGTATGTCCCAATTTAGTGTAAGCAAGTGTAAGTGTACAGGATCTTCAGGAGACTTGGGTACGAGGCAGGGTACACTCTGGACAGGGTGCCAGTCCATCGCAGGCCACACACACACACACACACACACACCCACACAATGGACAATTTCAAGATTCAATTCAATTCCATTTTATTTGTATTTCGCTTTTAACAATTCTTATTGTCGCAAAGAAGCTTTACACATTCGAAAGAAATGATGGAAGTTTGTATGAAATGTGAATGTGTATGAATCAAAATGATAAGATTGTCTCTAAATGTTTCTATTACTCTCTCTTTCGCTATGTATGTATTAACTTCCTGTGCCTTACTCCTCACTTTGCTTTTGACAAAAAGTTTTGGTCAAAATAAATACACTTTCGGGCAGCACAGTAACGTAGTGCTTAGCACCATGGGCTCACACCTTCAGTGTCTGGGTTCGATTCCCACTTTGAGTTTGTGTGCATGGAGTTTGCATGTTCTTCCTGTGCTTGGTGGGTTTCCTCCAGGCACTCCGGTTTCCTCCCACAGACCAAAGACATTTTGCCTAACTGGCGTTCCCAAATTGCTTGTAGTGTGTGTGGTTGTGTGCCCTGCAGTGGATTGGCACCCTCTCCATGGTGTACCCTGAATGAATGAATGGATGGATTACTATGTGCTTTCTTTATTTCACTTTTGTTAATCATTTTGGATTTAAATAAACGAAATGTGTCGCAAGCAATACATAAATGCTTATATACATGTTTAAATAATAATACTTTATTATAACATGACACTATAATTATGCTAGATTTGTGTTGAACATATATCTCTATGGCAATTAGGCTTACATTGTTTGAATGTGATCAGGTGGGTCAGGATTTGTTTGTGTTGAACAGCACATGGACATAATGCTATTCCTATCCTGGGCGAAGTAAGCAGCACCGCTCTCATCTCCATTAGATTCTCGCTTTCTCTTTCTTTCCTTCTCTTGTCTCATTTCTATTGTCTTTCCAAAGACAGAGCTTTAATTGGTGCCATCTCTTCATTTTCATCTGTCTGCGAAGGAAATAAACACGGGTTCATATTCAGGTTGATATACATATGCAAAAGGTTACCAGTCTCCTCTAGAATTATTTTGCAAGGAAAAAAAAATATATATAGGGCTACTTCATTTTAGCATGCATTTCATAATGCTTTACAGAAATGTAATTAAAAGAAAAGCATTTTTAAAAATCTAACATCGGACGGACATTTGATTGGATTCACTCAAGTGGAACTAGCATCGACCTACAGTAGCATCATGATGGACAGTCTTGGTGGGCGGCCACAGTCGGGAAATGAATGTCACTGAGTTATTAGGGGCGTTCAAGTCAAACTGGGACTGTGAAATTTCTGGTAAATAAACGCTTAAAACGGACTGACATTTACAGAAGACTTTAAACACAGTACGCCGATGAGACTCTTAGCCGCTGTAAAACATTTGAATGGTGCAATTTACATTTGCACATTACAACAATTCATCTGCGTGTTATTGCCACATGCTCTGTACAGTCCTGACCTCGTCCCTACAGTAGCCATTTCCACATGTTTGGGCTTTTAAAGGAGTTCCTGGGAGGCCAGCGTTTCAGACATGAAGCAGGAAGTCCACTCATGACCCTGGCATACTGAGAAAACTTTCTACCTTGATGTTATCCAGGCACCAGTGAGACACTGGGATAAGTTCCAGATTTACTTGAACACCCATCTTACAAGCAGATAGTAAAATTTTCTTGTTACCTGTATCATACTTTGGTGGATCCAGTTGCTCCTCCCGGTTTGATCACATACAGTACTCAAAGAACCATCGTGTTAAGTAAAGATTTTGTTGTAACAAGAAGATTAATTTACTCCCCACAAATGATTAAGCAACATCAGCGATCAGATGAGAAAATTGGTCGGTTTCATTCAACCAATCCTTTTTCAACTTTTATTAAATACACCCCCATCCACCAAAAAAAAAAAAAAAAAAAACCAAGCTCGGGACCTCACTGACCTCAATCCTAGATACGGCCATGTCTCCTATATCTGCACCTGCACCTTACGAATTTCCCTACAAATAGAGAACCATATGCTACTCTGTAGATTTTGTTATTCTAGGTACAGACAACCTGAAGACTGAGACGTTTAAAAAAAAAAAAAAACAGTTATAGAGGATCACAATACCTTCAGTATGCAGAACATTAGGATTATTTTATGATAAATATGTTAAATTGTACTAGGAGTCAGTGTAATATTGAAAACAAAAGGCTAACATGGTTACTAATAAGGATTCCAGAGGACATCCAGAGAGCAAGACATGACAATAGTCCCACCTACACGTGACAAAAGCATGAACCAGTTTTCCTGCATCATCGAATGACATTATACTTCCTAATCTGAATGGTTTCTCTTTACATGACAAAGACAGTCCTAGTAATATTATCCAAGTAGAACTAAGTAGAAGAAAGGTCTTCAACATGTATTATCTAATGCCCTACTTTATTATAAAGCTGGTATCTGTTATTCACTTTTGTAGAAACACACAAACACCTCTCTGTTAATGACAGGCATGACAGAGGAATGTGAAGACCATGTTTATGAATAAAGATACCATAGATTATGGTGGAAACCACAGAACAATTTTACCACATGACAAAGCCTTCAGGAACACTATTTCACATTATTTTGCATGCATGCATCATATATCACATTTACAGACTGACAAGTCAGATAAGACCTAAAGTCATAAAGATAACCATCTTTTTTAATTCTCACTCAATCTCTATGCCACTTATCCTGTACAGGGTTACGGCAGGCCTGAAGGCTATGCCAGGGGACTTGGGGCACTAGGCAGGATACACCCTGGACAGATGACACACACTCACACAATCACATTTTGCTCTGATGGATTTAATTTCTATGGCAGTTAATTTAGGGGTAACTTGCTTAAGGTTGCAGCTCGATGGTGTCATTCACACACTACACGCAATTTGGGAACAGCAATTAGCCTAACCTGCATGTCTTCAGACTGTGGAAGGAAACCAGAGAACCCGGAGGAAACCCACCAAGCACAGGGAGAACATACAAACTCCATGCACCCCGGCCCCCGAGGTGGGAATCGAACCTGGACCCTGGAGGTGCAATGTGACAGTGCTAACCACTACACCGCCATGCCGTCACAGGTAAGTTGGAAACGAGTTAAATCAGAATACACCATATGGCAATAGACTCTGGGAGGAAACTGAAGTACCCGGAGGAAATCCACATAGCATGGGAAGAACATTCGTACCCCCCCCACACACACACACACACACACACATACAAAGCACGTTCAAACTGTGGGCGCGTCTTAAATCACCCGCAAGACAGAATTTAATGAAACTTTTGCAGTACAGTACTTGGATATCTGCCTGAAGTTTAACCTGCACCATAAGTGAAATTAAAAAGCGAGAAGAGTTATGTGCCAGGTTTAATAATCTACTTTAAAATAAGCTACTAATAAGCTACCTGCGCAATGTAAACAAACACCGGCACCAAGAGATATTAATCAGAAAAGCTAAACTGTAAATTTTTACTGGGCATAGTTAATATTTTCATAGCTGAGATAACAGCGCTGAAGTGGTATAAGTGAATTTTAATACTCTGGAGTCGTTTTAAAACAGAACGTCATCGTTATATGATCTAATTTTTCAATTTCTCATCTGTGATTCACTCTCTGATTACTGAAAGAGTGTATTTGGCTGATGACAAAAGAAGTACAGCTTAGCATAAACAAAGGCGTAAGATACTCCACCTTACAAATACATATTTATTTGTATTAATAAGTTTTTCCCCCCTGACACCATTTTCTCAAAAGGCACTTCAGCTTGTTACTAATAACCTTTATATTTTAATTAATTAATTGATTTTTTTAAATTATTATTATTAATTTCCTTTTTTTAAGTTGGTGTGCTATAATGATTATTGTTTTACTTGTAATAAAGAAATACATATTCAAGTAAGTTGTTGTTATTATTATTATTATTATTATTATTATTGTGTGACAAAGTATTGGCTCCTCCTGCTCCCGGAAACGCCGCATCGATTCATTAATAAAATATCGTTGAATTCACTGTTCGCACTTTCGACACACCGATGCGTCTGATACGAAGGATCTTTTGTCATTATGGTTTAAAACGAGGATATAAATTAATATTCAGTCATTCGTATGTTTGTTTAATATTTTTAAAGTAGGAATTTTACATGTAACGAGGCGGCGTGTACGTGGAAAAAATATCGAAACTGCGAGAAAGGTAGAAGAAGCTACTTATGCTCAAAGGCAAACAGGGACAACGCTAGTGTTTTGAAAATGAGCCTAGTGCACGCTGGCTAGTCTTGCTAGTTGTTTATTTCAAACGGAGTGATAATAATAATAGTAATAATAACTGTTAGATATTTATGAGCGGTTCGGACAAGTGTTTCCGTCGGAATGTACCGGAGAGGAGCGAGTAAAACGGACAAGCCGCGGAAGGAGGAGAGCGCGAGCAGCAAGTACGCCGAGCTGCTGGTGTTCGGCTACGCGTGCAAGCTCTTCCGGGACGATGAGAGGGCCGTGCACCACGAGCAGGGCAAGCACCTCATCCCCTGGATGGGAGACAGCAAGCTCATGATCGATAGGTCGGTTGAACAAACCTTAAAAGGGAATGCTTTCTTTAACCCCTCCACACACTTTACATGTCTTCCGAAGACTCTCGGATCTTCCTTTTTGCAGCTGGAGGCGCGCGGCTCAAGTGACATGCATCAGAATAAAAATAAAAACAAACCTCTGATCGAGAATAACGTGGCCTGTTTTGTGTTATTTGTTTAAAGCTGAAGATGCTGTCCTGTGAGAGGAAACGCATTTAGGAAAAAAAAAAAAAAAGCTCTTTTGCTGAGTGATTCTATGCATCATGATGCAGAGCTGCACATTCCTCACTCTAAAGATCTTTATTTTTTATTTTTTTCCAAAATGAGTTCAAATGACTCTATGATTCTATCTGACTTGAGGGAAGCCTGTGCATCATGGTGCATGTCGAATTCGCTTTGGAGAAAACTCTCCAAATCTCGCGCATTTTCCCCAAAAGCGTTACAAAGATTTAATGAGTCCCTGATGGACTAGAGGCGAGCATTGGTTCGAATCCCAGTCACGAAAATGACCGTGGTTAAAGTGTTAGGCTACTGATTAGAAGGTTGCAGGTTCAAACCCCAGCACCATAAAGTGTTGTTAGTCTTTCGACAGCTCCCACTGAGATCCATCCCATCCGGCACAGGAGCAAGAACTTAACACAGGTTTTACACCGGTTGCACCTCCTGATGCAACCCTCCCATTTTATCCAAGGTTGGGACCGGCTCAGGTGTACAATGGGATAAAATGTAAATTCTGGATATTTATAGACTTTAAATTGTAATTTTTTTTCCCTACTCCATTTTTTTTTCTCTTTTCTTATTGCAGAAAAATCTTTCTTTTCTATTTTCAGTTCCTTTGTAGGTCACGAGTCCATAAAATCCATTTTTAATTTCACACTAATCCAAGCCACTAGGGGAATGGTTGTACGTCTTGGTGCACTCCTAGTGTCGGTCTCGGGTCCGGATAAGTTGTGGAGAATTGTGTCAGGAAGGGCGTTCGGTTTAAAACCTGTAGTACATTGAAAATAATCAGTCCCCGTAATCTGCTGTCGTGTCGCACCACCCCAGCAACTCCCCCACCACCACTTTCAGAAACTGGAAGCAGAAGTTTAATATCATTTCAACTCTAATAATTACATTCCAGCTCTTTTTATGCTTATAAAGTACCCCCTGTCCTGCATGTTTTTTATTCCCTAGAAGAGGCCCAGAGGGGCAGGTATTATGCTGCCCCATCTTGTACAATACATTAAAAATTGTCGATTTTATTTTAAAATTTCTTCACAGTTGCCAGGATCTTGTTTAGAATTAAACATAATCAAAATTAAGCATATAATACATTTGCTATCTGTTAATGTATCTCAATCAGATACCTCTGAAAAAGGGCTGATTGAGCGTTTATGCGGTCAACGCTCAATCTCCTGTTACAGGGCTGGCGTAAGAATTAATTTACCAGTAGCCTAAAGGATAAGTCAATTGCAGTATCCTCTTGATTGTTTCATTATCAAAGGTCATCCGTAACTGCTAGGGAGGACGCTAAAGCAGGCAGAATAGTTGTAGGTACGTTAGTAAGAGGACTGGGAGCTCTTGTCTTACCAGGTAGAAAGAGACGTTTAGATTTGAAGCACGTTCTACAATTTAGCAACAAAGTGCGATGCTTTTGGGAAACTTGTGAGCGAGCATAATCTGATTCTAAAGGAGAAGAAAATTAAAAAATATGGAAAATATATGGACGAGGAAGTGTATTATGAAATAATAATATTAATATCCACTTCAGTTATTGAAGTGAAAGCCAAAGCGAATTCCACTGCTGTAACTGCAACTTTGTCAAAACATTCTGTCTATTAAGGTGGTTCTCATAAGATTATGTGTTTTCATATAAAATTAATAAATGTAATGCAGCAGTGTGGGCCCCTCTCTCTCTCCCTCTCTCTCTCTCTCTCTCTCTCTCCCTCTCTCTCTCTCGCTCTCTCTCTCTCTCTTGCTCTGTGTGTCTCTGTTTTGGTTCAATGTAATTTCATGGACATGTGCGGTTATGCCTATGTAAGTAACTCGCAAGGAGCCACCTTAATATACATGGATCTGTTCCCTGTTTCCAATGTGTATGTGTGTGTCTCTCTATCACGTAACCCAGACCTTATTTTCCCAGCAATTAAGGCTAAGGGGTCGTGCCAGGCCCCGATTGCCATCTCACCGCCCACTTCTCTCTTTCGACGAAGAGACTGGAACTGAGAAGTGGAATAGAGGAGCAAGCGCAGGAAAAAATCGTCCATATGGGTTCTTGCGGATAGGTATTTATGTGCTCGGGCTTGTGTGAATATTCCATTTTGCAATAAAAGTAAGAGTGATGACGTGAGCTATCGTTAAAAGAAAAAACAATTGAGTGACGCGGGTACAAGCTGTCATTTTTATGAAACCGTGTAAGGTAAGAGGAAAGTTGCTTTTTTGGTTTTATTACGTTTGACTCCAGGGCTTTTGAAACTTTTAAATGTTTAGTCGAGAATTGGATTGTACGTCTATAGTAAGAAAAATGTGTTTCTTTTTTTTTTTTTCTTTTTGTCTGTACACCTAAAGTGCTGGAGTAGCGATGCTTATTTCTTTTTGCCTCCAAGGGATTGTGCAGTTGCCTTGTAAGAGAAATAGTTTCGGTTTTAAAAGCCTTTTACCTTCAGGCTCTCCCGTTGCGGTGAGTATTTGTTCTGTGTTTGTTCTTTGGCCGAATTCCTGTCTAATCAAGCTAATTATTTTGCAGATACGATGGCCGCGGTCATTTACATGACCTTTCGGAGTATGATGCAGGCTCGTGGAACCAGAGCTACCAGCTTTCTGAAGAGGAAGCGAGGATCGAAGCACTGTGTGACGAGGAAAGATACCTCGCCTTGCACACTGACCTGCTGGAAGAGGAGGCCAGGCAAGGTACAGAGTCTAAGCAGTTGTTTTGTGATTTATTACAGCCTAGAGCCGTTAGAAAAAGCAAACACGGAAACAATAACAGCCAATTGGGTACAAGTATTTATTTGAGGACGTGCTTATATGTTGGTTAAGCCAAGTGAATCCGTCTCAGGGTTTTTTTCTTTCCTATGCGAAGATGCATGGCATCCTTAGTGCCAGTCCAAGCCCAGATAAAAATGCAAAGGTATTCAGTGTAAAACCTGTTGCCAAATTAAGTCAGATCCATCAGTCCAATGTGGCAACAACAACATAAGGTGCGTTCCAAACGGCCAGAAGTACCCTGAGAAGTATACGTCACAGGGCGTTCAGTGTGATTTCAAACCGCAGGGAGCGAAAATGTTCAGTTCAAAGGGAACTGTGAATGGTGGGGAAACGAGTGAACAACAGGTCTTCACTTCACAACAAAAATTCTCTTAGTTCACTGCGTCTCGCCGGAGCGTGAAAAAATGCAATTTGGTAAAGGATTTATATATTTATTATCATAGTTATCGTGGATGACATCATATTAAAAGGACACTAATTGAAATTTTTATTTAATAAAAAAATCCTTAGTTTTTATATAGGCTAGTAATCTGTTAAAAAAAAAAAAATAATTATCTGTTATTAATAATTTATTTACAAGTTATACATGTTTCAATAGTATGTTTTATAAAGGTATCATTTATTTTGTTTCAATAAATATTCAATATTTAATGTCAGTAGTGTGAAATTTCCACAGCAGAAGTGCTGGGTATCCGAGGTGCTTATGTTACCATGGTAACGCACAGAGGAAGTGACGTCTGCGCTGGTGACTTCGCAGGGTGTTCCGAATGGTGGAGTTTTGTCGAGGGAAGTTCCCTCCATCGGCATTTCCTGCAAACGGAGCAGGGAATAGTGAGCACCTTGTGAAGTACACTTCGGAATGGAACACAGCCATAGACGAGGGGTATAAGGGGTTCACCTAAAGTTTCCACGTGAAATGTTATGATTTCAATTGATAAGGCAATAATTTATTTAATATTTGTCTGTCACTGAGTCTCTCTTTCAACTCTGATCAATATGAGCAACTATTAGTCTAAACATAATAATGATGGATATGGGGTGTTTTAAAAATGTTCACATTATTATATGACGTTATGTGTAATATTTTTACTCAATGGTTTTGTTCGTTCTCATCAATAATTATCCATTTGAAATTATTTATAATTAGATTGCAAATTTCACACAATTTTCTTAACTGCTAAATGAACAAATGAACAATCAATAATTGATTGATCTTTAATAATAAGTTGTAACAAGGCGTATTGTTTTTTTCCCCCTCAGTTTACGTTTTGTCATTTTATTTTATTTTATTTAAGCAGTTCTACTGGGGCACAATCCTGCTAGATGAGTTATGTGAGACAAATTCACGAAGCCCAAATAGTTTAAACAAACAGCATATAAAACAATAAGGCTTTAAGGCGAAAAATACTGCTCTTGCCTCTCGACCCTCACTGAAAAACATGGTGATTAAAATACAGCGCCTGATATCTCGCACTCTACACGTCTGTATCACAAACGTGTGAGCTACCGCGAAATATTATGCAAAACAAACATTATTAGTTAATGCATTTGTAAATCAGTTAAATTCGTATCGACAAATAAATGTTATTTGAATTTAATGAATGATTAATCGTTAATGTGCCTAATCAATATCGTTATAATCAGTTCAATTTAGTTCATATTTAGACTCCCAAGTGCAAATAATAATTTGTTTTGGTGTGGCAGCCCTACCGTGCCGGCACAGTTATAGGGGTAACACTGAGATGTTTATAAATTTGTGGCACCGGATTTGATACACCTTCCTGCGTGAGTCGATTTTAAACGAGAAGGGCTCCTGATTTAAAACCTCAGTACCCAGAACTGAGACATGCCTCCCGCTTGCACTGCATGAGCCCAGTTTGAGTCGGGGTTATTCTGAGATTTGAATACTAATGTGCATAATTGCAGTATTATCTCCTCACTCCACACACACTCAACTCAACTCTGAATATGGCTCTATTTGACACAATATCTATCAGACACCATACTTTAGTTTATCCAGATCATTGTTAGAATTCCCAGCACTGGCTTCTGGATTAATTAGAGTCGTGCTTGTATAAAAAAAAAAAAATAAATAAATAAATGATGTAACACAGGTGTTGTTTTTGTATGGTGTGCGATTTTTAATTATTTTTTTTCTTTCTCTCTTTTTCCTGTGCAGAAGAGGAATATAAAAGGCTAAGTGAGGCTTTGGCTGATGAAGGCTCCTACAACGCGGTGGCTTTCCGCTACAGTGCTGATTATTACGACCCTTCGCAGCCCACTGAGGAAGAGGACGGCAGCAAAGACAACGGTGTGCAAACACACACGCACACAACGTTGCAGGTCATGACAGAATTCACTGTGACGGTGTTTTTTGTTAGCGGACACGAGCTTCCCTGCTGCGCGCTCTCTGGTTCAGAATCTAAGATTTCTCCACCACTTAAAATGATAAGCAGGTTTCACATTTTGTCATCAGGTTTTGTCACACCTCATTAACAGTGTAGATATACAGTATATATAAAAAATAATCGGAGCTAATTTGTACCTCGTGAATGGATGTTAATTGAAACGCAATTAACTGTTATGTTATAACAGTTTTTCCCCTCCCCCCAATAGACAAGATTCTACTTTACCACTTTCTTTTTCTTTTCATTGTTGGTTAAAAAAATTAAATCTGTCGTCTGATTCCACACACATTTCTTTTGAAACAGAAAGTCCAAGTGATAGAGTATTAAACTGATTTACTTTCCAAACTTGGGAATTAGTTATGTCCTTGTTGAACCCAAGAGATTTAACAGTAGCTTAGTGACGTGGCTTAAGTGCAGATTTCTCATCGCCTGCCTACAGTGACGAGCGTATAAAGAAGGATTCTTTATCGAAAGATTATTTTTGGCATTGGACAGCTCTAAGTGGGTAGGAATGTTTCAGAGGAGTGTTTTAATTACATAACTTCAACCACATGCAAATTCCATGCCAAACAAGCATTGACAACCAACCTTTTTTCATAACAAAGGGATGTTTGGGGAAGGAAGTAGTGTACATCAAAGCAAAAATGCACCTACACACACCCGATTTTAGCTAATGAGCTGCTACTGTAGAGCATGACGCACCCCTGTACTGTAGGCATTCGGCAGACACGCTAATCCAGAGCGACTTTTTAAAAAAAATTTTTTTATCTCATTATTCATTTGAGCAGTTGAGGGTTAAAGGCCCAACAGTGGTAACTTGGTGGTCGTGGGGTTTGAACCTGGGACCTTCCGAACCATAGTCCAACACTTTAAACACTGACCTGGAGAAGCGCATGATTGTCTAAAAGGGTTAATATGCTGTAGGTTTTTGTCCTAATGGAGGTGCCACATTTATTATAACAGCAAAGCGGGTAAGGTCTGGAATGGGACGTTCAGAAAGTACATGCGAATATGATGGTCAAACGTTTGGCTCTATGGTGCGTTAATGTTCAGGAGAATATTTATTTAAGTACATTATTTAAGAATATTTTTTTAAGTACAAACATTGGCAAAAAGTACAAAGTGACGCGATGAACTGTAAAATTAAGCAGGAATATTTTTAGAACTGTTTGCGTATAATTTTTCTGTAACACTTAAGCGACCGATACACAAAGCTCTTTAAAAGCCAGTCTGATTCTAGCACAAAACTCTTCAAACTAGTTTCTAGGTCATTTTTCACTAGGTAAACAGTTGCCAGTCCTTGAAAACATGCAAATTTGGCCATGAATATATTCAGACATTGATGATGAATTATTCAGATGCTCTAAAGTTAAATGAGCTGTCATTTTGAAGGTTTTTTTTCTTTAAAAAAAACAAAAAAACAAAAAACAAAACATTGAGGTTTTCAATGGCACAAGTTAAACAGGACGGCTGTACGCAAAGGCTGGTCGTCTCAGTAATGCTCTGCTTGTTGAATAAATAGTGAGGGCTGAGCTTTCGCTATCCATTCTTGAACTCCCATGATCTCAGCCTTCAAAGAGATATTAGGTTCTGTGTCGAGTAAATATGGCCTTAATATTTATTCAAATTCTTTAGTTCTCAGTAGGGTTTTTTTTTTTTTTGTTTGTTTACTCCACATCCGGCGTCTAGCAGTGAAGCCGACTGTTTGTCATAGCGCCGGTTGTATTGTTGGTGTCGTGCAGAAATCCAAACAGCATTTTTTATTATTTTTTTGTTTTGTTTTTTTTTGAGCCAAGAAAGCAGACTGATTATTATTATTTTTTTTCTCCAAAAGAAAGACTTGACAAAGGTTAGAGGCCGGGTGCGTCCATCTGCATCGACCTCACGCTGGCAGTGTTGTCAATGCTCACAGTATTGTCAGGTCCATCTTAAACAGTGTTTTTCCTGAGTTTTTGGCAGAAATGACAATGACAGTGGCAGAGAGCACTTCCTTTTCTCTGCTTTTAAATTATTGATTTAAAGGGAAGAAAAAAAAGATAAAAAAAACTGTCCAGACTGCATCACTGCCTTAAATATAAAATGAATGTTTCTCAGCAGATCGCCAGTTAGTTGGGTGACCTGATATATATACAGTGCGTTATATCCATCCATCCATCCATTCATACCTACAATCTCTGTCATTTTCCCTGAAAGCCCCAAAACGTTTATTTTATCATATTTAGCTTTGATTACAGCACAAAATGTGGTGTATAGCTCACCCTTTAAGTCCTGGATTACGCCTGTACCATCAAGGAAGAAAAAAAACTCCATAGATGTGATAACCTGGTCATTCAGTTCATTCAGGTTGTCAGCTGACTTCATTTTATTGCCACATAACATTGCTGAGTCTAGACCTCACTGACTGAAGCAACAACAGATCATAACACTGACACTAGAGGTTTGTGCAGCTTCTTATTTGTAGAAAAAGTTGGTAAAAAAAAAACAAATGGTGAAAAAAATCAACAGTAAAATGATAATGTATAATAGCGAAAGTAAGAGCATTTCCATACACACACACACACACACACACACACACACACACATACACACACACACGTAATGAAAACTCAGGATTGGAACTAAACTGTGTCCCCATTAGAAAACCACTTGTTAGTGAGACTCAACAGAAAAAAAAGCATTAGGGAGCGAACAAACTGGATGTTGGAGCGATGGAAAAGGTCATGTGGTCTGAGGAGTTCAGACTGATCCTATTCCAGAGTGATGGATGTTTCAGGGTAAGAACGGAAATGCATGAAGCGAAGTGACCAAGTGCAAAGTGTCCACTATACAAGCGTCTGGATGCAGTGTTATGATCTGGGGTTGCTCCAGTTGCTCAGGTTTAGACTCTAGGCAATAAAATGAAGTCGGCTGGCGACCTGAATGTACACTACTGAATGACCTGTTTTGTTTTTAGTTCCCTGACGTACAGCTGTATTCCAAGAGTGGTTCTGGGAACCTGAGGAATAATTTTCACACAAGCACAAGCTCTCTCGGTGGCTTAAAAATAATAATTTTAAAAGAAATATTAACACCCTCAAGTGAATCGACTGAAGAGCGGAGTCGACTTTGGGCATGACTTTTTTTTTTTTTTTTAACGCCTGGAGTCAGTGAATTGACTGTTTATGGGATCGATTCTCAAGATACCGATTAACTTAATTAACCCTACTGCGTTGAGGAAAGAAAAAAAAAAAAAGACTTTAATTACATGGATCCATCTGATTCGGTCAGCTTTATTACCAGTAGCGATGCTCCAGCCGAATACTAATACTACTACTACTAATAATAATAATAATAATAATAAAAAACGCATTGTTAACATAGCACGCTAATTATAAATGTAATGCTTTGCTTCATGGCGTGAGAAAATGTCTGTCTTGTAGAGTAATTATTCACAGGACGCCATGGTCAGCCATTTTTAACCCATGAAGTTGAAAAGAATAAACATTGTCTAATTAAACCGACAGACGGAATAATTAAAAGTAGTAATAATAATTATGATGGCTCAAGTGCTTCCGGCAACTCGTTCTTTGTTTTCTTATACTTCTTATATTCTCATCTCTTTAGAGCCCGAGCCTCAGGAAGAAGACGGTGAAGAGCCGTTCAGAGCGCCCCCTGGACTGATCATTCCCTCAGATGTAGAGCTGGTAAGTTTAAGGATGTGAACAGCTAAAAACTGTTATTCAGGTGGATTAGTAGATTCATAATGTAGTATTATTTTTTTAAATAATGTAATTGCATGTAAACATCAAGGTCTTGTTCTACAGGGTAAGGACAGCAAAATGATGGTGATTTGTTTGTTTGTGTTTATTTATTTATTTATTTATTTTCAGGTAATAATTAATTCCTGCCATGTGCTTGCTGCTCATGCCAAGTTTTACGCTTAAGCTGTTATGGAGCCTAATCGGTACATGCAAACAATCTAAACGAACAAAGAAACATCAGAGTGTGTGAATATTAAAATAAGCTGACTCGAGGGGTGTCGAGTCTTATCCAGTGTGGGGTGCAGGCTTTCATTCCCACCAAGCAGAAGCCACACCTGGTTCCACGTGTTTAATTAATCATTCTTGGCTTTCAGTAGACTATCAGGTGCTCGGTTGGAATTAAAACCTTCACCCAAGACCCACTGGACCCTTTCTGGATAAGATTCAACACCAGCGGTGTAGACGTTAGCGAGTATGGATGGCACTGTTCTTCCTGTTCGGATAACAGAAGTGCTCTCTCTATCTCTCTCTCTCTCATGGCATATAGCATTACTAATCTGTGAAAGGTTTTAAGTAATTCCACTCTGTTCTAGGAACTAAGGTTTTATAGGAATAAGACACTCATGCATTGAAAGTATGGTTGCAGTTTGTTGCTTTCAGTCTTGTAAAATCTTCCTCAGCATGCAATTTTAACTAATCAGCTTGGGATTGTCTTGTCTTGTCTCATTCTCTGGTCAACACCTTCATCTAGAAGGCTTTTTCTTCAGTCAGTGTAATAACATGCAATCGTTAGACAAGCTTAGAACAGCGGCGTCTTCCTCGGATGGCAGCCTTTCGTCCGTGGTGGCGTAAAAACCTACTTGAGTGTAGACGGTGACCCTGGTTCTCCATCAGCTTCCGGTTCATGGGTTGTTCCTGACCATCCAAACCAGTTTCCGCTCAACTTAGGCTGACTGTTTTGGACCTTCTTCCAGACCTTGACAGGGCAAAGTGACCTGATCTCCATAGTCTGTGATTATCAGTAACAGGAAGTTGAGATGCATTGGGCTTGGTAAATGAATACCCCTTTTCCACCAAAGTGAACCAGGTGCTTGCTAGTTCATAGCGAACCTCCTAAGAACTGGCTTTGTTTTTCCATGGGCTCGAGAGTCACGTCATTACAGTGCATCCGGAAAGTATTCACAGCGCATCACCTTTTCTACATTTTATGTCGCAGCCTTATTCTAAAATGGATTAAATTCATTTTTTTTCTCAGAATTCTACACACAACACCCCATAATGACAACATGA
>JAQMYJ010000011.1:21945000-21957898 GCA_030014305.1 Clarias laeviceps | reverse complement strand
AATGGGCGGCAGATCATTTAGTGTTATTGCACCCAAACTTTGGAATTCTCTACCACACTCTCTCCATTCTGTTAATAACATCTTAGTACTTAAATCTTTACTCAAAACTCACTTGTTTTCCGAATGTTACACCTCCGATTTGTTAAACTGAACCCCTTTGGCTTAATACCACCTGTCCTCTGCATGTCTGTCTCTTAGGTCTTGTTTTGTATTTCCAGTTTTTTTTTTTTTTTTTGTCTGTTTGTTGACTTAATTGTTTCTCTTCTTCAGTACTTCACTGTCTGTTTGTATTATCTCCTTTTGTTTACATTCATTGTAAAGTCTCCTTGATCTCTGGAAAGGTGCTATATAAACAAAAAATATTTTTTATATACACATATTAATGTTCCTTAATTTTCTTCTTTGCTTTCTGCTGCACCCATTTTTGAAACAGTGGCCAGGTAGTGCACATTCGAGGAGATTGAATAAATAAATAATGTAAATATGGGCAGACACTCTGGCACGTATTATGGGAAAAATTTGAGTGGTAATAGTAACTAGTGTTGTATCTGAATTTAACAGTGCTGTAGTATCATGCAAATTAAACTATAAATTGCTTAATTAATGCAAATGTTAGGGTATTATTCATCAAATATATATAATTTATTAAATTTTTTTACTATAATACAAATTGAAATGTTTTCCATTCACCACTAAAAAAACGTTCTGTTTATCTTGGATTTTGTGAAGCTCCAAGGCATTTTCCTTTCTCTCACTTATTTTTTTTTTCTCTACTTTTCATGTCTGTTTCATCCATGAATGATGGTTTTCACTCTAAACATTATCATATCTTTGTAATATGCTTCCACAGCTCTCTGAAAGGTCAATATTTTTTATTCTGGGACTCATAAAAGCTATTTTTCTGATCCCACTGCTCCCAAAGCAAACAGTTTGAGAGTTTAAGTGCGTTTGAACTTTGCATGAGTAAATAAGATTTCCGGTAAACATCTAATGAGTGTTTTGAGGCGCTGTTTAAAAAAAAAAAAAAAAAAGAGTGCATTCAAATTAATTAACTCGAGCATGCCAACAGGGATTCAAACTTTTAAGCGGATGAAAATAAATGTACGACTGTGTTGTGATGGATTCCTATCACAAGCATGTATTCTGTAATGTATGTGTGTTTCTTTTAAACATATTTTCTGCACTCTGCAAAAAGTATTTTTATCTATGCAATTGTCCATCTGGTGAACTTTATGAAAACTGAATCTATGATGAAGAGCTTGCATCAGAGCCACTTAAACGACCCATATTTAAACTCTCAAAGAGTCTGGAACAATGTAGTAATGCAAGTTTATTGGCAAAGTTTCAAAGCTATACCATTACATCTAAAGCTGTGAATTTTTTTCCAGGCAATTTACATTTTTTTTCAGTGCTAGCGTTTAAATATTCATCTTTAAAGTGTTCAGGGTGCAAGCTGTTTAAAAAAAAAAAAAAAAAAAATTGTCCTTGGGTGTCCAAAAATGAAATGAAGCGGCTGCCATTTTTCAACCCACCTCGCCTCTGCCCCCCTCCCCCCTCCCCAGGCTGCGCAGTGCAAACTAATCATCGAGAGATGCTGCTTTGTGCAGCGTCTGAAGGTCATTTTCGGTGAACTTTTGGATTGCCGTGTTTGTCAAGGCTTAGCATGGAGAGAGACTGAAGCATTCCCTTCATAAAGACAAGTTGCTTTCACCTCAGTATGTTTCCTTTGGAAACGCAGCATGAACTCCAAGGATGCTCGAGTATGTGAATGATCTGAACCCCTAAGGCAGCGTCACTCTTAAAATGGCCCTGAAATCAAAATTGGTCTTTTTGAGCTTTTTTTTGTACCTGGGAAAACCAGTATGACTGTATACCTGGGAGTGATATATTCTTGAATTTAATTTGGTGGTTGTTGCTATCCTCCCCTCCCCTCACTTCTCATGATTAAAAAAAAATAATAATAATTCCAGTCAGCTCTCCCTTATCATGAAACAGCTCCCAAAAGAGGAGCGTGAGCACTGTTTCCTGAGAGACCCGTGAAGCGAGCCATATACACCGTAACACAATCGTAGGAAAGCGTGATCCGCACTTCTCCACATGCTTCATTTTATAGACGCCCAGTGGCGCAGCGATTGAACGCAGAGAAGGGAAAACCGCACCTTCCAACCCGAAGCTAATTTTGCTATCTTGGGCTCCCAGACACAGATACCTGTAACATCATCAGAATTCAAACTAGTGATCTATGGACGAGGATCAGGCAAACGTTTTTTTTTCCTTTCTACGTACTTAGGAGATGTTTGTGCATGTAAAAGCTTTCTGGAAAGTAAATATTTCACTATTGGGGCAGGTCTTGCTCCACGGTAGCAATAAATGTGGATCATTGATGCAGTTTGCTGATTTCAGACAGTTTGCATGCCAGCATGCCTTCCCTCATATTATTCCCTTTTTCCAACTTTTCCTTGGTTGGAAATAAAATGCATTTTGAAACATGTGCGCGGATATTATTTGCCACATGCTTTTTTTTATTTAATTTTTTATAATAGGTGTTTTAGGAGTTTATCCTATGTATATTCTGTTTCAGACGTTTTGAGAACCCGCTTCTTTCTTTATAGAGCGTCTGAGCAAACTCAGTAAAGGCCTAATCACACACACACAAAGTCCATGAAGTTCTCACTGCAGCCCAAACATATCGAAGGAACGCCGTGTGAACGAGGTCAAAATGCAAAAAATGTCACATCCCTGTCAGGTTCTCAATGCGTCTATCATGTTGTCACTAATTTCCTCTCATGATCAGCCGCTCACATCAAACCAGGTTATTATTACTATGTCCGATCGCAGCACGTTCTTACAACGCACTTATCATGCACTTACTGCATTGTCACAGGAATAAATACTGCCACATGTGCAACGCGCTTCACCACGAAGTGATGTTTTGAGGAGTTGGATTCGGTATTTATACTAAATTCTCTGAACTCATAGACACTCTGATAAACTGATGCAAGCGCGCTATAAATGTTCTAAGTGCTTGAAGAAATTCAATATAGCCTTCTACTGTACAACATGGCATGTGTGATCGGGAACAGTTGTTAATATCATTTTATCTACCCATCAATTATGACCTTCAGGCTCTCCATTACCCTCCGCACCACTGGTGGTTGACATCGGCTGAAACTTGTGTGTAATTTTAAAAAGACCTACAGACCTGTCTAGGATACAATCCTTATTAAAGCCCATGAAAAGGCCGTGAAAAATCTTTCACAATAGACAAAAGTCTTACAAAGGAAATGTGCCGACAAACATCATAAAATCGCGACTATCATGTCGATAGTCAGAAGGACTAAAGCTGTGTGATTAAACCAATTGTGAGGTTTAGTCGATTTTTTTTTTTTTTTGATCAATTCACTTAATTGAATTGACGGATCAGTTTTCTACTCGGAATCCATTCAGACTTTTTGAAGTATTTCGGTAAAACTTTCAAACATTACATTGGGTCAAATTTCTTAAAACTATAGACTACAACAACAACTTTTGCAGAAAATGCAGGAGTTTCACATTTTGCGAGAGGATTTCTTTTAAGTACTTTTAATCCTATGGGCGGTTGGCACAATATAGCCACCTATTGGACTGGAGAGTGGTGCAGAAACTCCCAGGGGGAAAAAAGATCATCAGTATTTAAATCATGATCCCAAATTGCACAAAAACTTTTAATGCATATTAAATACTTTTGATAGTTTTTCCTACTTTAAAACCTGTAAGAAATGTAGCTGCTTGAGACAATCAACATATTGAATCAAAAATGCTAAAATGGACAGAAATCAAACCTTATGATTCACAGCTCTTGTGAGGCCTTTAATCACGCACGTCCCTTATCACTCTGTCTCACATTATCAGTCCGTGATCCCATCGAAACTTCAGGGCGAAACTTGGAAACTTTATTTCCATTCAGACCTGAGTATTTTTCTTGATGGCTCTCCTAATGCAACCTTGATGAGTACCACAACGAAACTTTTCAGTCCCTCCAGCTTGAAACTCCCAATTAGTTTTAAGCCAGTCTGCCAGTCCTTTGAACATATCTGTTGAATTATTAATCTGCTCTGCTCTCTTCACCCTTTTTATTTCATGTCAGCCTCTCCACAACAACCGGCGGGAAGAACGTTTCTTTATTCGCGTGACGAAACATGTTTGCTCTTCACCTTTTGTAAATTCAAGGTTATTTGCTACGGACGAGAATTTGGCCTTCCAGGCCCGAAAAGCAATAAGTTGATCATTTTAAATCACAGTGTCACACTCTAGGTTGCAAGTGCAGACTTTTTAATGAATACCTTGAGTATTTTTTTTTTCTTTGCTCAGTTTTGTTTAATCAGTGAAGTGCATTATATTGTTTGCATTATTAATTTAAATTTTTTTTTAACTTTATAAACCATTTATCTCACACACATCAGATTCCTGGTCAATATCTGTTATTAAATGTATGCATTCGTTGCGGAACGAGAGAACTGTTCAGATCTCAACAGCGTCGTTCCGATGTAATGTCTTCCAGCCTGCGACCGTTAAGACCCACGCCATCATCGAGCGCACCGCCAACTTCGTCTGCAAGCAAGGGGCCCAGTTCGAGATCGTGCTGAAGGCGAAGCAAGCCGGGAACTCCCAGTTCGACTTCCTGCGTTTCGACCATTACCTGAACCCTTACTACAAACACATCCTTCGAGCCATGAAGGAGGGACGATACACACCCGCATCGGAAAGCAAGCAGGATCAGACTCGGGGCAAGTTTCAAGTTCTGAGATCGGATCCTCATACTAACAGTAGTATCACAAAATTTATTCATTATAAGTGCATCATGTTTGCAAAAGTTGCTTTTAAATGTGAATTTTCTAACGCGCAGACACCAAAACGGGAAATTCCAACGAGGAAGAGGACGAAGACGACGATGATGACGATGATGGCAGTTACCTCCATCCCAGTTTGTTTGCGCCGAGCAAGAGCTCCCGTCTAGAGGAGATAATAAAGGTACAGCTCGAGTCTTGGCTTGTTTGTCTTGTTTTCCCCCCCTTGAAGGTGCTGCATGTTGCGTCTAATTGCTCTGTACCGCGTCGTCTCAGGTAGTTTCAAGAGTCGAGCTCGCTACGTGTCCACTTTGCATACATTCTCCTGCACCACGGTATATTTTAGAAATCACACACGACATGATAATGGGCTGTATAGATCCTTTCAAAAGAAGGCACTAATGCACTCATTCAGTGACCGTGTTCATCTCTGCGTGAGTCCTAATATTTATCCCCTTCCTCTGTTCCTGCATTTAAAAGCCACCCACAGTAGAACGAATTGAAAATGCATGTTCAAATGTTACATTTCCTGACATAATTGGGCCTGCTATGAAGTCATCCGACATCAAAGTGCTTTAGACGGGGTTTTTCTTTTTTTTCTTTTCCTTTTTCTTTTTTTTCCCCCTCCGGTTTTATATGCAATGACAGCAAGTCATTTTAAACTCGATTACCTGATTTAATATTCTGTATGTTCTGCGGTGTGTGTTGCAGGGAAGCATTTAAAGCCAGCAAACAAACGAAAGATAAATAAGATGACATCTTATCAGGTTCTCAGTATTGTAACTTCCAACTTTTTCCCCTCGTTTCTGTAGAGGACGTACTCTAGCAGTTCTGTATTTTCAAAAACGGAACATTCATAGTAATTCCTTAATTAATCAAGGGGACTATTGAAAATACATGGTATGACTAGACATACTAGACTAGACATTTCTTTTATCTGCTGATAGGAGGGGGAAAAATCTATTATCATTTTATATTATTTCATTGTAGTGTGTGTATATTTATATTTGTTTTTGTGTTTATTTATGTATATATTTATTTATTTTCTGTGATGTTTCTTCATGAGAAATCCAACTCGGAAGTATCTGATAGAGCAAGAAAGACTTTTAAAGAGTTTTATGGTTCCAGAGTGCTTTGTAGCTGCACCGCGCAAACACTTAAAAGAATAAAGCTCTGCCGCATCGTGTGCTTTTAGCTAGTCGACACCACCACTCTCAGCATGTTTGAAGGTTCAATCCGCTTCTTCGAGGTGAATTTTTACTTTCATTCTGAAAACAACTCGTATCTCATGAGTATCTTTCGCTGGCCTGATCTTTGCCAGTACGAGAATAAAAGTTTTCGTTTAGCTTAGCTGCGGCATTTATTTTTTTGATGCTGTATAATAGTCGTGCACTCGGCAGCCGTCTCATTACTCCTGGAGTCGCTCGCCCATTAAAGAATCTAACAAACTGGCTGGTTTCAGTACAAAAAAATTGTACTCGAGTCACTTCAGAAAGTTGCGCCACTTGCTAGATGGGAGGAAGAAATATATGATATTATCCGGATATATTAAAACTTCTTTATCAGCGCTTTCTGTACAAGGCTGCTGTTTCCCCAGTCACTGCCGTGCAGGTGTGAACGTCTTACATCAGTTCATTTGTTACTGTGGTGTGATCAAAAATGGATCCCCCACTTGTGATTTGCATGAAAAAAGAGCAGCATTTCAGTTTTTTTTTGGTTGTCTAAGGGATGTATCTGATGTCGAAACAACTGGCGGAGAAGCTTAAAGAGAGATAATATAAGGAAGGTGAAAGTTTCTTAAAGGGAATCATTACTGGTGATGAGACACGGATTCATCACTACGAGCCCGAGAGTAAACAGCAGAGTGTGGAACGGAAACCTTACCGATCGAGAAAAAGTTACAGATACATACAGTTTTCCGGGATTCTCAAGGGCCCGTTTTGGAACATTATCAGGAAAAGGGTTCAACAATCAACAGTGTGCGTTACAGTGAGACACTTATTGAAGAGCTGATGCCTAAACTTCGAATGAAATGTGTGGAGCATTGCTATACAAGGTGATCTTGCAAGACGATGTACATCCGCACACTTCTGCCCACGCTGTCGACGCTCTGAAAAAACTTCTCTCAGAACATAAAGCATCCTCCCTCTAGTCCTGATCTCGCCCCATCTGACTTTCACCAGTTTGGTCCCCTGAGAGCAGCCCAACGAGGACGAAGATTGACTTCTGATGAAGAAGTGAAGGCAGTGGTGCATTTGTGGCTCGCAGCTCAGCCTAAACCATTTTTAATGAGGGAATACGAAAACTTGGTGACAAAATAACTAATTAAAAGTGTATTGAAATGATGGCAAAAGTATGCATTTGTCTTTTCTAAAAGTTAATTACAGCCAGAGTTTGGATAAATTATGTCTGTCTGTATTTATGTACACAGTATGTTTGTTTGTATGTATATCGTCTTATAGCTCGGCAAATTCGGTCGGATATTCTGTTGCTTGCGAAGTGTATAGGGCTTGAGGGCCTCTTTCTATTTCTTATGCTCGTTGTGTTTCAGCTCCCAGGATGGCAGAGCTTCATAATCAAGCTGTAGAATGCTGATAACCGGGGTTACATTTGTTAAGAACTTGAGTTGCCGGAGGAAACAGACTTGTAGGCTGTACATTAGGGAAAAATACAGTCCATAATATACGGCTTTATCTTCGTACATTTGCTAAGTCACGGTGTACTCAGTAAGGTTAGATCCTATGTGGCAGCCTGACAAAACCCCTTCAGAAAAAACGTAAAGTTACAGTTTCTATAAAGCACCAACTCCAGAGGCTTAATAATTGTCCTCTCGCAGAAAAGCTTAACCATCGCAACTAAGTGTTTTTAAAAGTTGTTAATATGGCGTGTCCACCACACCAGTTAAAGTGCAAGTTGTTACTTATACATGCTATGGATACTATAGAATCTGAAAGCACATTGGTATAGAAAGTGCTTAATTCTGCAGTATTTCTGCCAACCGGTCCATTTTGCATTTGCTCTGCATCTTTTGGGTTCTCGCCCCAACCCCATTACATACTGATCCTCCTTATTGATCAAGCCATCAGTTATACTTAAAGTACTGTGCGACGGTTTAACCCTCTCATTTCTTCATATTAAGTTTACTTCAACAGGCTGCATAGTGCCTCAAGATACAGTTTAAACATTGGTGGTTTATGTAAAAACCTCAGCAGCAACCTCATTTCCCCTCTCGTCTGGTCCAACCACTCAGCATTCAGCGTCACCAGTGATTCTTTGGACACTGTGTTGGATTAAAAAAAAAAAACATTCCTCCGAAACTGGGACATTAAAAATGACATAAAACAAAGAAAAAAGTCTGACACTTTGGAAGCATAATAAGAAATGACTGACTTTTTGCACACTACTGTATTGATTAGATTAAATCTCTGATCTGCGCCATCACAACTTGGATGCATCCACAGGCATCATTATTATTAGTTTATTTGTTTTCCTTTGGTACTCTAGCCCCTACAGGTCATGGATCCAGACCATCCACTGGCTGCACTAGTTCGCAAAGCCCAGCAGGAGAAGAATGGAAATGTAGCCATCACCGCCAAACCTGAGGAAGAGGTGGTGGCACAAGCACCGCCAGCGGAGTACACCACTGATCGTAAGTACTGGATGAACATTTTACAACAAAAAAAAAGTAAAAATTAATAAATACATTGTCTCAGACGCCTCACTACTGATTTATCAAACTATTTAATTGATTATTATTATTATTATTATTATTATTATTTATTTTTAAGTACAGTGGAACATTGGATTGCGAGCATAATTCGTTCCGGAAGCGAGCTTGTATATCAAAGCACTTGTATATCAAAGTGAATGTCCCCCCATAAGAAATGATGCAAACTTTGATGATTCGTTCCACAGCACAAAAATATTCATATAAAAATAATTAATACAAAGTATAAAGTAAAAATAAAACAAATTAACCTGCACTTTACCTTTGAAAAGAATCGCGACTGGTGTTAGACGAGAGCGGGAGCAAGGGGGGACGACTTTCTCACTGTCTCACACTCGCACAACCAGAATCACTCCTCTAAACAGATTCATCTCCCGTCCTGACCGTTGTTGCAGTACAGTTACTGAAGAACAGTCACTACACTTGGACACAAAATAAAAAAAATGCTTTCACACACACACACACACACACACACACACACGCACGTCGCCACAATGTCATAGTAAACGTCACACGTGCTCGGATGTTGACAATACGAGTGACGCAGGCGCACTGAGACCGAGCATGCGAGACAATTACCTACAATCCCACAGCGCAGGAAAGAAGAACCATTGGGTCAGTTGTGATCACGTGACGTTCGGCAGTTAAATTTTATTCAAAAATTTTGCTCGTCTTGCAAAACGCTTGCAGACCGAGTTACTAGTTCACAATACAAGGCTCCACGGTTTTTATTTGTTCTGCTTACGTTTTAATTCCTGAACATCCAGTTTCTGATGCTTTATCGTCCATGTCACCCACCAGAGGATGAGTTCCCTTGTGAGTCTGCTCCCTCTAAAGGTTTCTTCCTTATGAGATTTGCCTCACCACTGTCGCCTCTGGCTTAGTTAATTATTTCTTTGTCCGGATTTTCTGCAGCCATGTCGAAAGTGCTCTACAATAAAATTGAATTGAACAATGTGAGGCAGATGTACTGATAATATGTCCAATTAATGCCTGACCCCCAGGAGGTGTTTCTGACTGTGATGTTAATGCCAAATTTAAGCAGCTTGTTCGAAATATGACTTTCATTCTTTCTTACTGTAATACAAATGATTTAACACTGGACTTGGTTGTTGACTAGATAAAAACCTGAGGACAGCTTTAGAGAGAGAGAGAGCGAGAGAGAGAGAGACGTAGATGTTTTTGAACCTTGATGACGGTTCTTTACGTACAGGTTTGATTTAACCGTTTAATTAAGTGCCAGGCCCAGTGGACTGCATCATCACCCCTGTGATCTGCCTCCGAATGATTTTTCAGCCCCATCACTGACCCCCTGGGAATACTTCATTGTTGAACAGAAAGCTTGAACCACTGAATGACCAACATTGCACTTGATTTGAGGGTCAGAAGCTGCGGGAGTCTGTAGTAAAACGAGTCCAACAGTTAGTATAATTATGGGGTTCATAATTATGTGCCACTCGATTGTTAGAGGAATTTGAATAATTGTTCATACGTAGAAAATAACAATGGTGACTAGTTAAATGTGTTCGCTAACAAGTTTATTAGCACACATTCAATACTGTGAGGAATAAATAGTAATTAAGATCCTGTGCAGATATGTAAAATACACATTACAGTGTATATTATACTGTACTTGCAATGGCATTTTTAATACATTTTGAAAAGATTCATTAGGACGAGATAAAGGATGATGCAAGGTCGGGGAAAGTTGATTGCATAACTGTGGACGGACTTTTGTCTGGCTTATTTTTGTCTGGTTTTTTTTATTTATTTTTAATGCCAAAGAATGCTGCATATGCTCTATTTCACATCCAATGTCTGTTTAATAGAGACTGAATGATTACCTGGGTTAACTTTGGACAATGTTTAAATGTTCTACATCCTCAATACAGTAGCTTATGACAAGCTGATGCATCTATACAGACCAAGAGGAATGAATATGTATATGATCCTGTAGAAATACAGGGGGGAAAAGAGGAAGAAAGCTCGGCTTACGTTTTAGACACGTCCTGTCTTTGCATTTTATTTCCTCTTGTCCCAGCTTTGTCCCATACTTTATAGGTTCGGTTTCATGTAAATGCACGTTCCAGTTTGTCTCGTCTGATGTCCGTGTGTGCCATTCGCATACATATTATTATTTTCTGTGGCAGTCATCTTTTATTTATTTATTTATTTTTATATCGCCACACTGACCAAAAAAAAATAATAATTCAGTAGATTTTTTAAAATTTGTCTTTGCATTTGGATGAAATTCTTGTCTTGCAGATGAAATTCAAATTTGTCACAATTTATTCGTCACTTACACAGTGTGAAATGCTAACATGACTGTTTGTGACCTAAAAAAGGAAATAAGAGGTGCAAATGCTAATAGAAAACACAGGTGAAATATAAAATATACAATATGTAGTGATTTTGTTACAATAAAATAAAGTATAAAATAGAAGTACTAAATGTAAAAAGTGTGTACTATATAAATAAAAACTGTATAAAGTATATGGAATGTGCAATGTGTGTAAACAGCAGCAGTACGAGTGGTCATGAAATGAACAGCATCTTTAAGTGCAATAGTTAGTCCTCGTTAAAGTTTGCAGTTCCTCTGTAATCCTATAGGTGGCATGCTTTTAAACTATTCATACATTTGCAGGAAGCACATGTGCAGTAGGAGCAAATTATTTTCCAAGTTTGTTTGGAAGTGTAACGTAAAAAAAAAAAAGTAATAAATCAGGATATTTCTTAAAATTGTGATAACTGAATCGTGATATTACTTTAGTACTGTGGTATCGTATTGTGTAGTCCCTGGTCAATCAACATACATAAGTAACTACATACTTAACAAAGGCATTTATTTTGTGAAGGTCAATAAAGACTTTTTTTTTTTTTTTTTTTTACCCCCTTTTTTTTTTTTCCTTCAATCAAAACTGTTGTCAAGAGTGGACAGATGAGCAACTTGATCTTTTTATTTCCTGTGTGTTTTTAAGTATAATGCACTTCACGATGATGCGACACGTCCACAGACATCTGCAAGATTTAAGCTTTTCAGAATCAGGAACATTTTGACACACAAATGAACCCTAACTTTCCTCTTAGCATAACAAACAAACGTAGTGGAAGAAAACTCACACACACGAGCTAGGCTTCAGTAATACACTGTCTGGTCTGTAGGGTACTGACCATCATGCACATATTTATGTCGTTCTTCCCCAAGCCTTTTCCCCACGAAGTTGGAAGCACACACTTGTACAGGATTTCTTTATATCCTGTGGCATTACAGTTTCTCTTTACTAGAACCAAGAGGGTCGGGACGGTTTCATCCTGACAACGGACCTGTTCTCGAAGCAAGCTCCACGAAGACGTTAAAAAGGAAGCACTCATGTCCTGCACAGAGCCCTGATCTCAGCCTCACTTAACACCTTTGGGATGAACCGGAGTGCCGACTGAGCTCCAGGCCTTGGCGCCTGACATCAACATCTAACCTTGCTATTCCCCACAGCCATGCACCAAAATCTAGTAGAAAGCCTTCCCAGGACAGTGTGGATAATTTTAGTGCAACAGTGAACAAGTGACCACATCTGTAATGGGATGCTCAACAAGGACGTATGGATGTGATATTCACGTGTCTACAAACTTTTTGCCGTATTATAATGCATCCTTTATATGTAGAAATGTTCTTTAATAGATAACAAGGTGTTCTGTTATTTTAGCTTCACCTTCACCAAATATGTGATCTTGCAAGCCCATGGAGCTTTTACTGGATAGATAGTTAGGGCCCAAGCACTATGACATGAGCCCTATTACGTCATAGTGTGTGAAGGGCCCTATTGTTCTTCCAAGGATTTTTCCCCCCCCCCCAACATCCAGGGCTTTTTGGGGGTCTTCACATGCTGAAAAGGTCATAAAAATTGGCAGACATCTGCCGTCATTTGGATGCCTGAGAGTCAGCAGAGAGATTTTGCTGCATAGCTCAGACGCATTTGCATGTATGCATGTGAAACCCAGTACACATTTAGAGCTCATTGAGCTGAACACCTGTTTGCAACTCAACAGGAAGACCGTTCTTTTGGGTTTGTTTGCAAAATTTATACGATCGCCAACAAACCAGCCCTTTGTGATCTCAAGACATTGAGGATAAAAAATTTTGGAGGGGTCAGCCGCGATGACGCCTTAAACCTCTGCTGAAAAGTGGTTAATTACTGCCACACTTTGTTTGACGTCACATTGGGTGCTTGGCCTTGATTGGGTGCTTGGGCCCGCTCATTGTGGCTTGCCACTATATACAGTATAGGCCAAAAGTTTGGACACACCTTCACTCATTCAATGTGTTTTCTTTATTTTCATGACCATTTAC
>JAQMYJ010000011.1:21929081-21944900 GCA_030014305.1 Clarias laeviceps | reverse complement strand
CCTATGATGAAAATTACAGGCCTCTCTCACCTTTTTAAGTGGGAGAACTTGCACAATTGGTGGCTGACTAAATACTTCTTTGCCCCACTGTACACAGATCAGCCATATCATTACAGTGCTTAATATTATGTAGGGTCCCCATTATTTAGCAAGACCTGTTGAACTCCTCCTGGGCCCTGTATACATCATGCTGTGGTGCTCTTTCATGGCTAGCATTATCTTTTCTGTGGGATCGGACTAGACTGGCTTTTGGTCCTCGCGGGCATGGGTGAGCCTTGGGTGAGCAGTTTGCTAGTGTGTAGTCCTATTCATTTCACCTGTCAGCGGTCCTGATGTTATGTTATGGCTAATCAGGGTATATGTCAGGACAATCATATTCTATGTCAGGAAATCAATTTTCCTCTACACAGATCAGCCATATAATTACAGTGTTCAATATAGTGTTACGGTCCCCTTGTGCTGCTGCAGCTCTGGACCCTTAGGGCATTATTCAACAAGACCTCTCGAGGTGTGCTGTGGTATCTGGCACTTGGACGTTAGAGGCAGATCCTTTGGCTCCTTTGGGTTGCGGTGTGGGGGGGGATTTATCAACAAATGAAAATGAAAAAAATATTTATTATTTATATGTTTATACTTATTTATCATTTGTTGCATCATTGTTACCTGTTCGCCCCAAGAAAGTCTACATTCTGGTTTAGTTCCTGGTTGCATCACATTACCATGACTTATTTAAGTTTCCGCTGAGCTACACAGACCGAGTAGAGGCTCATATATGTGTCAATCTTCAGAGAATGGGAAAAACAGAAAATCTATTTCCATGCTTGATTCTTGGAGTGTTTCATCTTTGTGCATAAAACTGAAGGACCATACATGAAATATAAGCCAATAATTGGATTTCGCCAAAATTAAAGCATGTTGCTTGAGCTTTTTTTTTTTTCCTTTTTGTTTAAGCAGGATTGACATTTTATGGGGAAATGTCTATTTAGTGAAAAACCCTGCTAATAATATCTAACAGTTTCTGAATACACTTTCGGTGGAAGTTGCATGAAAATGAGTTCTCAGTTTTATTTCCTTATAAGTGCATGTTCTTTCACTGGAGAAAGCTTGAGTTCAGGTTTTAAATCCCAGTTTTTATTTTCTCCCTTGGTTTTTGTTTAGGCTAATACAGGTTTTGTTAAGCTCAACTAGCCATGTTGCTCATTTATTCCAGCATGCACTGATCATCATCAGTGATTCACCTTTACACCAGTGCAAATTCATCCTGCAAGAAGAATTCCACTCGGGTTTGACAAGGTTCAGCTGTTCCGAGTACTTTTAGCTCTTTATTAATGCAGTTTATTTTGTCGTGAAGAAATAAAGCTGCTTCCAAGGCTGCCGTAATTCGATTCACAGTTTTGTTTTGCTTCGTAGGTAACTGTAATATACTAGGCTATTTGTTTTCAACCACTTAACATCGCCCAGGTGCGGTGAAGGTACGGTGGTTTGATAGCTCTGGCCTCTTGTTAGCACTGCGTATGTCACCTCCACTCATCAACCCTGAGTCATATTTGTCAAGTTTCTGCTTTATCGAGCACCGATGGGCTCAGTGTTCGTACAGAACAAAGGGGTAGATTGTGCACTCAATTAAATGGACTGTTAACTGCTGTAAGTACTTTCAGTTTTTAATTTTTTTCTGCAACAATGCTCCTGTGAGCTTGCCCTTACGTGTGTGCTGGCACAGTATAGCTTTAGTTTTTGTACATTTTCGTCCAAAGCTTGTCCAATTTGCATTTTATGCAGTCCATTAGACCGCTCTTGTATGGTCCCGTGTGATGCACCAAGGTCTTGCAGATCAACAGTTTGATCCGCTTTATGTACAGGAGACAAGAAAAGTATGCTTCTGTGCTTTTCAAATAAAGTAGCATGCAGACCAAACAAGAATAAAATTAGGCCTGGTGGAAAAAGCCAGTTCATCAGAGAAAACATCAGCTTTATTAGGTTTCTAATCGAATAGAAAAATAACACTTGGGTTTGTTCTTAAGTTGGTAAAATTGCACAGTGGAATCCACTGTTTATATCAGTAGTGCTGTTTGCATTGTGCCTTCCTGTTCCCTGAAATACAGTTCTGTGGAAAAGTCTTAAGCCAACCCTCATTTCTTTATATTTTGCTTACAAAGTGTCTGACTTCCTTGTATTTTAATGTAGTCTTGAGGAATAGCTCTCCATGCTTCTTAAAGGACTCTTTTATTTTATTTTTATTTTCAGTCCAGTCCCAGCACCTGACCAGATTCGGAGGAATGTTTTGTTTGTTAAGCCGCACAGTGACCTATGAATCATTCAAGCATAAAAGCCATCTAACTTAATACTAGTGAGGAAACAGGTGCAGATAATGACAGATGATCAGGTATACTGGTGATGCTGAATGCTGAGTGGTTGGAACAGACGAAAGGGGAAATGAGGTCGCTGCAGTAATTTGTAAATTGAATCTTTAGGCACTTTGCAGCCTGTCGCAGTAAAACATTTAAAAATTTAGTATTGGCTCAAGACCTTTGCACAGTACTGTATGCTAGTTTGGTAAAACTCCTTTTCTAGCAGAGCCTCTACTATATTGTTAGAAATTTAAGTCTCCTGTCAGGCCAAATGGTGAAATGGACATCATGATTATCATTCATTTCGGACGATGTAAATATCAGAAAACGTCATATTTAAGGGAGCTTTAATGGAGTTTTCACATCAGGGCCCCGGGATCATTTCCAAAAACACCTGACCCAAAAGTCTGGTCCATTTTGATCAGTGAGAACGCAATCGTTCCGTGTTTGGGAAGTCCACTAGAAAAGTTGCGCAGAGATCGAATCAGATATGGAAGCGGGATAGCTGTTTAGATGCAATGTCATCAGTGCTGCTTGACTTCAACGAAAATCTGTGTGCGTGTAGAACGCACCAGTCTCATCCTCTGACCTACACACACACACATGTAGCTAATGACGTAAGAAAGCACTCGAGAGGATCGATCTTGAAATTTTCCTCGAAATATCATTAATACCAGTCATATCATGAAGGTTACCTTTCTCGTTCTCGCATTCTCTTGTGTTTAATGTTTAATTCATTGATCGTTAAAATAGTTGTTAATTGCAGCCCTAGTGTAGAAATGCTCTTACTTTCAATAATAAAAATAGCTGTGATTTCTCCTGCTGATTTATTTATTTATTTTCCCTTTCCCGATGCAACTTCTCCAAGTGATTCCAGATGTTGACTATTCAGGTCTGTGCTTGCAGGTTTTAATAATGCATTGGACAGTTTTTAACCCAAGTCCAATAATTTTTCCACATCTCTTGAGTTGTTTTCTTTGCTTGAACGCAGGCCAATAATTTTACTCTTCTGAAACACAGCAACATGTATTCTGTGACTGAGGGATAGGTCTTCTGACATGCTTGTTTAGGAAATGAAAATCTACTCAATGCTGCATAAGTTAGGCTTAAAAGAACTGTTGCCAGCTGACGCATATTAATCACTGCAATTATTATTTAATCAAAGGCCCTTCAATTATTTGCTCTTGGGTATTTATTTATTTTTAAGCCAGGAGGTACATTTACTTTTTATGCTGCAACAAAAAAAATGAGCCATATACTCGAGAAAACAGGCTATAAACGTGACCATCAAGCAGTGCTGTACCCAGATCAGCGCACACCAGTAGTTGTCTCCTCCGAATTGTCAGATGATTGATGATACTAGCATCTATTGTTGAAACCAATCCCTTCTCAGCCCGCGATGAAATGAGACATCATAATGGGATGATTACTTTTTTTTTTTTTTCCCCTCTCTCTTTTTGGCACACTAGAGCTTTGTCCCGTGATAGCATCTGGCTTTATGATGCACATTTCCCCTGTGATGGAGGTGTGTGCTGTCAACACTTTACGTCTCAATTAGCCCTAAGAGAGTCCGGCGTGTCAGAAATACTTAACTATGCTCCCAAACAGCAGGTCTGTATATCACTAAACATGCGCTCAGCCTCACACGTCAAGAGGAATTGACGGAATGACGGCTCTCGACGCCATTGTCTGAAATGGAATCGAATTTCCAGCTTTAGCTTTCGGAGAGGGTAGCGTTATAATAAATACCAAGATCTGACATGATGTACATTTGGGGATGTCCAGAACATATTCTCATATTTCTTTTTTTTTTTTTTTATATATAAACATAGCTGCATTTGATACAAGGCTGCAATCACTCTGAAATCATAATGATTGACTAAACTCCAGGAGTTTGATTCTAACTGCTCTCAGATGCTGTTCAGAATTGATCACTACTCTTACTATCACTGCAGGGTCATGGTGATCTTCATTGTAGTTTTATTTTTTTTCCTTACTCTGCTCAAGGTTTCGTTCTTTCCCTGTGGATGTTTTTTGCAGCAATTCAAACATCAAGCGTAAATTAAACAAGTACAGTAGTGATGGGAAGTTTGGATCATTTTAGTGACTTAAAATCTTGTTCATCAAAATAAACACATCGTTTTTTTTTTTTTGTTTGTTTTTTGAGTCATTTAGTTTATTTCGTTCTTTTTATCAGATAGAAAATAAAATGTTGTATTTTCAATACACAGACCCCCAACACGTCTACATACACAAATTTTGGCTATAGTTCCAGTAATGAAAATATTACAATACAGCTAAGGATATATTATGATGAACTGAAAGAGCAGCTCACCTCTCATATCTTCTGGTCCAAGTCGTTCGTTCTTTTGAATTTATTCCACTGCATACCGTCAGTGGGAGTCACGTGACAAAAGAACGAAAGACTAGGACTAGAAGACACATGAGACGAACCGCTCATTTGTTTCCTGTACGTAACCTACGGAGGTTTTGCTCTGCTTTGCGCATGCGTGACCAATAGAAAATGAACGTATCGCTCTCTGAGACTACTCGCTCTTCTGAGTCACGTTAAAGACTAACAATTCAGCAGTAAAGTACAGTAATAATAACAATTTGGGTGTTTTTGCACATAGATTTGAGCTGACGTTGCCTTTGTGCTCTGGGTAAATCTATTCAATTTATATGAGCTGTTATGCATGGTAATGATTACATAAGCTCAATAACGAATATAATAAGGTTGATAATGCAATTTCAATTATCGTAACGCAATCGCTGAAGTCCCCGGACTCCACATTAGGAACCACAGTGTCAACTTTTTTTTTTTTTTTTTTTTTTTTGTTCTCACTTCCATTAGACGTGTTTACCAATGTTTAGTACTTTTTCTTTTTAACTGTTTGCCAGAAAAGAGCTTCGGTGCACCAGAGTGAATCAGAAGTTTTTATGTGCTGTAGTGTCAGTTTCTGGAGCATTTTCATATGTCCTACATCAATGCAATCCTTACACACTCACCTTAAAATATACCCTTGTAATAAATACAAATTAACTAGATAAATTGATTAAAAGTGCAAATATAAAGTGCCCCAAATGTCAACCTCAAACTTGTCAAAGTTAAAAAAGTTGCGGAAAAGGGCCTCCGAGTGGCGCAGTGGTAAAGTGCTCGCCCTATTAACCCGGAGATCGCGAGTTTGATTCCCGGGTGATGCTGTAACCTCTCGTAGCCGGACGTCTAGAGAGAGCTGATTGGCCGAGCTCTCAGAGAGGAGGGATGAGAGGTACTTCCTGCTCCCACATTAATCACGGCTCTACAGCCAATCAGGGGGTCTGTGAGCTCAAGCAAGCGGAAGGAGCGGATAGCGCTGTCCTCCAAGTGCGTTACGCCGCCCCTAACGGTGCGTCGGCTAGCTTCACGTGGTTCAGAGGAATCATGTGATAGTCTTCGACTGAGTGGTAGTAGTAGCCTTAATGTGGAGCCCCCTAGTGACTAGAAATCCCCCAACACACACAAAAAAAAGTTGCGGAAAAATACTTTAAAAAACCCACAAAATTTATTTGGTCCATCTATTTCAATTTGTTTGTGAGAAACTCCTTTTTTTAATTGCTAGAGCGCGCAAGACTACGGTCATTAATAAAGCGAAGAATTACACGCGATGACTAACAATGTTGTGTGCTTGTGACGCCATCGCACATGACAGACACGGTAATAACAACCTAAATCTGTATGGCGTGTACCATGATGATGTCTATGCGCAGATCGAATCTACAGATCATTCATGAAAGGACGTGCAGTGCTTTTTAGTGTTTTTATTGGAAACAAATAGAGGTTTTGCTATAAAAGCGGAAAGTCTCTGAATTTGTATAAAAACCAATCTGTGCTACTTTTTTTTTTTTTTTTTTTTTTTTTTAGTTAAAAAGTTATTTTGTATGCAAATGGGATCGCCGATGCTCCTGTCAGTCTTAAAGGCGTACATAGATTTGCTCATGAGTTTTATTATATTCTGTTTCTTACTTTCTTAGCCTCCATATTAGTGAGCAGTTGGTCAACTCAACCAATTGGACTTTGGGTTGACTGAACCACGTTATGTTATTTATATGATTGTTGCTTTCCACCTTATAGCACGCAGTTATAGAAGGGATTTATTCATGGTCGTGTTATCCTGTATCACACTAATGGAGGATTTCCCCCCCCTTTTTCTTTTCTTTTGCTTTTTCCCTGATTGTCTCAAAGTTTAGTTGTCAACCATCTTTCTGTTCAGACGCAATTCCATCAAGAAGGGGAAGAGAATAACCGGCTACATCCAAGAATTTCTTCTTTTCCAAATTTTCTCACACAATGTTGAGGACTGAGGAAAGCACTACCTGCCCTTTCAGCTAGCATGAGCTCACGGTTGACTAGAGGTTCATGCGAGAGTGCATGGTATGCCGTCTGCTCTCTAGACTCCCACCTATGGATGACTGTAGCATCACCTGGAAATTGAATACATGACCTCCATATGATGGAGTGAACACGTTTCCATTGTGCTGCTCATTGAGTTCCCTTTTGAGCCTGTTTTTTTTTTTTTTTTTTTCCTTCATGTTATTTCCATGCCGCTAGTGCCTCCAGCTTGCTCATTAGGGATGAACTGATAAAGCTGCATATACATTTTTACAATAAATATTTACATTTATTTTTTTTTTTCATCTCTGCGACAATGTACATTGTTAAAAGTGCTATGCAAATAATACTGAACCAAATTAAATTGATGTGTCTCTGACCCAGTGCCTTACATTTATATTTGAGGACATTTTATTTGGATATTAATTATATAGATTGCACTATAGATTGCGAGAGATGAACCAATGATTGGGCTTGGACAGGTTCAGTTTGGATAAATTTTTGTACATTTTAGAAAAATACTGGATTTTTTAAAACTTTGAAATAACACATATGGCATTGGATAATCATGTAACAACAACTACAGTCAGTTATTTCACATTTGGCGTTTAAAACCCATCAAGCGCCATGATGAAACTGGCTCTCATGAAGACCATCCCAGGAAAAGCAAGACCAAAACGGTACCTCTTCTTCAGAGGAGAAGTTCCAGGGTCAAAAATCACCAATTATCAAACAGCACTTCGCGAAGGCTTTACAGAGCATAAGTAGCAGAAACATCTCATTATCAGCTGTTCAAAGGAGATATCGCATATTCTGGATGCCTTCAGCATTGTTTTACAGTGTAGAAAGAAATAAAAATCAGGAAAGACCATGGAGTTAAGTGTGTCCAAACTTTTGACCGGTACTGTATATACGATTCTGTTCCAATTGTGCCCACTCTTTTAAGTAGTGTGAGTTTGAATCCCACTGGAGCCATCTGTAGTCAGGGAGTCTAGATGGCAGGTTTTCTTCAATCGTGTGGGTCGGCTGCTGGCATCATGTGCCTCGGAGGGAGCGCGTAATAGCCTTCGCCCTCCCGGTTGGCAGCTGTCGACTCATTTTCATTTTCCAAATTGAAGTTTTTTTTTTTTTTTTTTTTTTTTTTTTTTGCATTCTTTCCAGTAACCTCGAAAAATTGTTTTATTTTCAGATTTGTTTTAGGAGAAAGTCCTGAAGAAAATGTGAAAAAAAAAAAGTTTTTACTTTCCATTAAAGAAAAGTTATGTTTATATATATATATATATATATATATTTAGTGAATACACAAATCAGAAATTCAACATATGATGCTGATGTGTAGCGTAATACCTCCTGTATCTAATTTATCCCCTTGTTGGTATACATTCACAGCGAACATGGCAGCGGTGTATTATGGGTATTGCATGCTGCCCGATGGGACGTACTGCCTGGCACCACCGCCACCTGGCATCGATGCCAACGCCTATTACAACTCGATGCCGGCTGGCATGATGCCTGCTCACTCAGCATCCCCGGCTCCTCCGCCGCCAGGCACTACACCTCCTCCCGACTCTGCCGTTACAGTCCCATCAGCCCCAACAGCTGCTGCCGCTCCACCCGCTGCGCCCGCTCCACTGTCTCATGCTACACCTTCTGGCTTCTACAGCACTAGGTACGTGTATCAGACACCTGAGTACTTGAGGTTTCTGGTAATTTACCACATGTCGCTCCTGAGTTACTGCAGTTTAAAAAAAAAAAAATGTATTGTGTTTCCTGACAATAACAGATGCTTCCTCCAAGGCACATGAATTTAGACATTGCATATTTTTGGCCTGTAATTTCCACATACATGATGCCCACTACTGGCCAATGTGACTGACACAAGACCGAAAGCATGCCATGCCTCCCATCCAGACACCATGACCAGTTTTCCTCGCTTTTCTGTTGATTTGCCACTCAGGAGGCCGTCATATCCATTTTTAACCTAATCATTCCCAAACTAGTGAATAGCCTGCAAACCCCCGTAGTTTCCATGTGGAATTGGGTTTTACTGTATGTCTCCAGATGAATGTGTGTCGTTGGAAATAATTGGATGGATGGTGTAGCCGTTGTGATTGACAGGACCGACCGTACCACAGCACGCTTCTCCATCATTTGACAGCTTTAAGTGTTTTGAAAGTTTGACATGGAAAACTGGAAAAGTTGTGTTTTTCTTTCGAAGTAAACCTCGCTGAGAGGTTTCGCGGTAAACCTACTATTGTGTACGTTGCATATTATTATTACGTAAGTGTAATTAATCTCTTTAGACAAATAAAGTTGCTCTCGTATGAAGATATATATGTGCAAGGATATATAGATAATGTATGAGAGGCATTCAAGTCTAACTGGGACCTGAATGAAGGCGTAAAATACTGATTGACATCAGGTGTTAAGACTCTTTCAGTAAAACATTTGAATGATACTATAGATACTATATAGTGTTATAGAAAGTTATTGAGGTGGATCCTTACAGAAGAGGCGCATCTATGCGTGTGCACCACTTGCACGTTACAGGAACTCGGCTAGGTGTCAATGCTACAGTCCCCCATACAGTCCTGACCTCATTCCACATGTTTAGGCCAATAAAGGAGGTTTCCGACATGACGCAGGCATTGTGCTGAGAAACCTTTTTACCTTGACGGTGTCCAAGCACGAGTGAAACACTAGGATAAGTGCATTATTGTAGCAGCGGATTATATAGAGAAATAAAGTTAGCTTTTACTCTTGTATATGTGTTCTGTTATTCTTCACAATCAGAATTTCCGGTTTGACTTGAACACTTTTTTTTTTTTTCTTCATATAAATAGACTCAATTTGTGCATACATTTATGCAAACAGCCCTCTGTTGCCGTGACAACCAATCATATAAGAAGATGCTAGATTTTAACGATTCCATGTAGCTAAGTTTAGCCTTTATTTGTCACATACTGTATACACAGTGAAATTCTTTTTTTCTTCACATATCCCAGCGTAACTGGGGTCAGAGCACAGGGTCAGCCATGATACAGCTGCAACCTGATGGAGCTGGGATTTGAATCGCTGACCTTCCGATTAGTAACCTTAGCCTTCTGAGCCAGCACTATCCTCAAATACTTGTAAATTCACCTGTATTCAGGGTCGCAGGGGAACTGGAGCCTATCCCAGGAGACTTGGGGCACGAGGCGGGGTACAAATGGATGGTGCCAATCCATCACAGGACACACACGCACATTCACATACATTTGGTTTCCCAATTTGGGAACAGCATTTAGCCTAACCTGCATATCTTTGGACTGCACAGAGACGGGAATCGAACCCGGACCCTGGAGACGACAGTGTTAACCACTACACCACCGTGCCGCCCTTTTTTAATTCAAATAAATAAGAAATAAACATTCAAGTTGATGTCCTCAATTGCGTTAAATAATACAACTTCTGTAGTAATCCTGCTTTTTATTTGTTTAGATTTATTTATTTATTTTAAATAGTGCTGCAGATAGTTTTTAAGTTTGCATAAAAGTGCTTGTTAATGACTGACTCGCATTTTTAATTAACTAAGGTATTTCTGTCTTGCAAATTTGAAGTCAAATGTTTCCTCTTCTCTCTCTCTCTCTCTCTCTCTCTCTCTCTCTCTCTCTCTCACTGTCTCTCTCTCTTTCTCTGTCTGTTTCAGCTCAGCCACTCCCCTGACCAGTGTCAGCCAGCCTTCTTCTTCTTCTTCTTCTTCCTCCTCCTCGTCTTCAGCTGCAGCAATCGTCCCTCCGCCACCAGACATCCAGCCTGTCATCGATAAGCTGGCCGAATACGTAGCCAGAAACGGCGACAAGTTTGAGAGCAGCGTGCGTGCTAAAAACGACCCGCGGTAAGCACTTTAAGCCCCGCCTTCTCACCACGGTATAATGTTATTATTGGATGTTTCTCATGGTTAAACACCCTACTGTGTCTAAAAACTTCTGCAGTGTTACCCCTCACTGTTACGACACACGAGGCTCCTTCCCAAAAAAATTTAAAATGCTATACATATATCAGCACTTACAAGTGTTTTTAATATTTTAAGTCCCAGTTTTACATGTTACTATAGTAACCACTACAGTTAAAGGTGATGTTATACAAAATTAATCGACAGCGCTGTGGTGTAATGATAAAACATTAATAAACCGTGTGTGTGTTGTGTGTCCAAAGGTTTGACTTCCTGCAGTCTTGGCACCAGTACAACACTTACTATGAATTCAAGAAGCACTACTTCATGCAGAAAGAAGCCTCCAACCTGCCTCAGGTACTTTTATCCTTCAGCTTTTACTCTTTACCTCTTCACTCGTTTTTTAAAATATTTTAATATTTTTTCCATTTCATAATCACATGTTGATAAAACTCGTCTCTCAGGTGTAATCCTTTTTTTGTTGCGGACATTTGTTAAAGAAAGAGCCACTTTTCATCAAACGTCCTTTCAACACACTTGGTATTCCGCCTTCCTTTACAGTATGCAGTCATACAAGAGTAATGATTTATATTCCCACTTTCTGTAAAATGCCCGTTTTCCCTTTTTGAGTACAGTTTCTCTCAAGGTTTCCTCTTTCCTTATCATTATCGAGCTCTTCCTGGACACTGACGCCTCTGGGCCGCTCATTAGGCGTCCGAATCCGCATTCTGTAACGCCTAGTGGACGCTGCTTGACTCTTAAAATCTCATGACCCACCTCACTGTTGTCCGGTTGTTTTGTGGACGTCTCAGTTTTACACACTTCACATTTTTGCAAACGCAGACGAGACTCGAGTTGCTACACAGCCTTATCTTCGCCTGGAGAAATCCCAGATGACGCACGTCTGATCCCCCAAATCTGCTGCTTTCCTACAAAAATAAACACGACAACTGTTTATTATGGGATGAAGCAACTGGCTGTGGTAGTGCTGGTTGCGTCTGCATTATTTTGTATGCAAAAAAAAAAAAAAACTGAAATAAGAGAAAAATAGTAAATGTAACGTCATGTTTCTTTATTGTATTCCTTTCGAGTTTGACTCATCAAGTAATTCTTTTAGCAGAGACTTTTTGTGACTATAATAGTTTTCTCTCAGACTCTTTTTCAGTCTTTGCTGTTTGTCACACTATAAATTCATCAACAACAATTTTCAAATATTTCACCAAAATGTAAACAGCTACTAGCAAAATGGACTGAGTGGCCAGAAAAAAGTTGCACACTCTAAGATTTCTTTTTTTTTTACTGCCTTTAGATTTAAAGTACGGCGTGCGATCTGGTGGCCAGTTGATGTCTGAAAATGATTCCTCATTCTTTCAGTTTTTTTTTTCCTCCCTCGCATTTCAGTTTGAGTGAAGAAATCCTCCATAGATGTGGTAACCTGGTCATTCACTACGTCAGCTGACTTCATTTTATTGCCACATAACATTATTAAACATAGTTGTAATTTGTACCTGTAATGTACTTTTTTTTTTTTTTTTTTTTTGTCTTTTATTGCAACAAAATCGCACTTCTTCGACGGAGTTCACGGTCAGAAGTGGGTAGAGTAGCCAAAACTTTACTCAAGTAGAAGTAAAAAGTATAGTGCAGTAAAACTACTCATAGAAGTACATTTTTTTTCTTCAAAAGATTACTCAAGTAAGAGTAAAAACGTATTCGGTGAAAAGACTACTCAAGTACTGAGTAACTGTTTCAATCGCAATGTCTGATAATTTTTTTTTTAGAAATTATAATAATTATATATTAGTGTTTTTATATCTTTTGTTTGCGCAGTGAGCGTATGTAGGATGGATTCACAGGTAGGATGAATTTATAGAACACCGGCTGAAGTTTTTTTTTTTTTTTTTTTCCCCCACTATGCTGCTGTTTGGTCAAATGGAGTCATGTGATTATTGTTGCTACGTCTGATTGGTAAAACAGTCGTACTGTAGATCCACCGGCTGCATGTGTAGAATAGTAACAAGTCGAGTGTAGACGAAAGTAGCGGAGTAAGAGTAGCGTTTCTTCTTCACAAATCTACTCAAGTAAAAATAAGACGTACGGTGCGGTAAAACTACTCGAAGTACATTTATTTATTTATTTTTTTCAAAAAAGTTACTTAAGTAAATGTAACTCGCTACTGCCCACCTCTGTTCACGGTTTTAATAACGTGTTGAGTTCTTAACCTCATTCCAGTCATTCCCTCAAATCTCCTTAGTTATCTTTGCTTTGCCCAAACCAATAATTTGATCCTTTTAAAGTGATGACTTTTTGTCAATGCAGTTGTGACCAAGGAATCTGTCAGTGATTGAAGAGACGAGGTCTTTCTCCCTTCCACGGGCGTCATATCTGACTGCATGTCTGCGTTGTGGCTTCCCACAGGACCCTTTGCAAAATATGTATATATAAATATTTACCTGCATTTGTATTAGTTTAGAAGACGTCGTCGTCCCTGGTCTGACTGATGTTTCATTTGGTCTTCAGACAGACAGAATAATATCCAGTTCCGAAAGTTGTTTATTTCTCCATCTTCTATGTGATTGACGGTGGTGCGCTCTATATGGTGTTTTATCAGGCTATGTTTGAAATCTCATTTTGTTCTCTGATTGCATGTAGAATATTCAGGCTAGTGCAAGCCGTGATCGACCCTCTCCACCCCTGCAATATCGGTTTTCCTGCATGTTTATTCTATTTATTTGTTTGTTTATTTTATTTTTTTATTTTATATAATTTTTTTGACTGAAGCCTGGCACCCAGAATGGCACATATGGCCACATTACAAATTCGTCCTGCTCAGCATACTGGGCATTTCCATTACATTAGTGTCCTTCAGCTCACTAGTTTGTCTTAACGATATAGCAGGAGCATGGATTTCTTTTTAAAGCCAGAGATTGTAAAATAAAATCTGAAGGGTTAATTGTGACACACACAGACAGATTTATTAAACTATTTTCTTAAAGTGTGCTAAGTGGCCAATTTATATTCTGAGCACGCAGCAGTCTGAGTTAATAATGCTGTAGTAAATAAACTAGTGAGCTAGAGAAGTGACTGGAGTGTTTTTTTTTTTTGTTTTTTTTTGCTTTGCTTTTTTTGGACATTAATAAGTGTACTCCTTTATCTTGTGTATGTTTGATTGTGTGGTGGAGGTAAAAACACGGTCACAAACGATTTTGCTTCAGTTCAATCAGTTTTTTTTTTTTCCCCCCCAGAGTCAGAAGTGTTCATTAACCAAATTGACAGAAAAGAGGAAATGCCAATCTTGGAATTAGAAGTAAATCAAGTCTAGGCATGTGTCAATGATTAGTTTACAATATGCCAGGATATAATCAGCATGTACTCTAAATTATTATGGATTTACTACCTACTTAATAATAAATGTTCTGCATAAACACTGGTTTTATTTCAGGTTTGTTCCTCTGATTTTTTATTATTTTTTTTTTTTCCTCAACCTACATACTAATTCCTGCTAGGTTTAAAAAAAATTTATTAGTATTATTATTTTTATTATTTTATTTTTACAGAAATCTAATAGTGCTCTTTTAAAGTCTGTTTACTGCAAGAGTTGTTATCGAACCTGCTGCTTTCGTTATTCTCATCGAAATCGCCCAAATTCTTCATCCACTATACATTTCAAAAGCAAGAGTCGTATTTTTAAAAACAAAACCCGCATAATCTACAAGACCGGTGTCGGATCACGTTATCCCCCTCACCCACATAGGGTGACTGAGATTGTTTTTTTTTAAAAACACGATGCAGAAGTACACATGCTAAATTATTCATTTTTTATATTGAATTTTTTTTTATTGTAGTAATATTTTCCACCATAAGCTGAACTAAAAATCTGTTTTATTCCGGGGTGGTTTATTATCAGTGAATTACTCTCCAATAACATCATGACTCAAAGTGTTTTTTTTATTTTATTTAATTTTTTTTATTAACAGTTTCACTTGATTTATTAAGGATCATCATGTATGTTTTACTAGTGTCTTTAATGAGGTGAAACATCGTGAAAATGAGTTTGTTCCTCTTATTATTAATTATTGTGATCGCTCGAATGTATGCATGCGCTCTTTGCTGTTTATGATAAATGTTATAGTTTCTGTAGTAACAATTTGCACAGGGACATGTACGATGGGAGCTTCAGCTAAAACGATTCAAAAAGCTTAGGTAATTGTTGATGTAGGACAGTTTTCTGGAAGATGCTAGATCTGTAACGGTCGTAGGCGAAGCTGTAAATTGGTAGTAGTAATAATGATAATAGTAATGTAATAGTACAGGTATTTCCTGACTTAGAAACATTCGAGTTATACATTTCTGCAGATACGAACGGACTGCTGTTTTACTTCAGGTTCAGTCACATGTATTGTACAAAAAATAGACACTACAGTGCACAAGATACCAATATTTAAAATTCTACACAATATTTTCAGTAAGTGAATGAATAAAATGTCCAATGTCCGGGACAAGTATATTGAATGTGTGCGCGTGTGGGAGTACAGGAGAAATGAGTCGGCCTCACAGGTTTCAGTGAATTAGTTTTAATGAATTAGGGAGCTTGATGATAATTGATGATAAATTGCTGTAAATCTGTCTTGATGGTAAATAATCCTAATTTCGGGAAAATCCTCAACGAAACAGAGCTCACAGTCCACAGCTCTGAGACAAAATGGCATCTGGGATTCCCCTCACAATTTAAAGGTGCAGAGACCACGCTGGTAAATTTCACTATGAAATTAATTTCCTTAGGTGCGATTACGGTTTTCGGCCACATGATGGCAGTGTCGGGAAAGGGGGCAGATTTAGTCAAGTGGATTGGTCTGCTTTACATTGTATATTCGTGTCAAAGACGTACAAGACTCACTCACACGGACTTAAGAACAAATCTGATTTACGAACATGCCCCGCGGAATGGAACTTGATTGTAAGTTCCTCAACTGTTAAAGTAGTAGCAATGGTGCTGACCATTACAAACAGGGCCGGCATTACCTTCGAGCACAAATGTGGGTTACTACCGGCTACATACAACAAACAACAGCTACACATGACCTTTAACGCCATATTCAATTCAATTCAATTTTATTTGTATAGCGCTTTTAACAATTGACATTGTCCCAAAGCAGCTTAACACAATC
>JAQMYJ010000011.1:21891976-21908324 GCA_030014305.1 Clarias laeviceps | reverse complement strand
TAGTCGGTCTTCCATACTATGCTAGTCGGTCTTCCATACTATGCTAGTCGGTCTTCCATACTATGCTAGTCGGTCTTCCATACTATGCTAGTCGGTCTTTCATACTATGCTAGTCGGTCTTCCATACTATGCTAGTCGGTCTTCCATACTATGCTAGTCGGTCTTTCATACTATTTGAGTCAGTGTTCTACCCAGTATTCTGTTTAATCAGTATACTATGTAATTTCAGTCAGTATTCTTCCATATATTCTATTTTAGTTCATATTTTAATCAGTGTTCTATACTTCTATAAGGCTTTTTTTTTCTTTCTATTCATCTAAGTTATATTAGTGAAGAGGCCAGAAAAGTTCGTTTATTTATTTATTTAGCGTTAATGTAGCTCTTTTTTTCTTTCTTTTTTTTTTTTTACATTAGTTCATATTTTTCTTATCAAAACCCAGCTTTTACTCCTTACATACGTGTTGTGACTTTTCGCCCTGACTAATATAAGGATCATTCTGATTGGTCGAGTGGCATTCAGAGAGAGTGCTCATATATAGTTTAACCATTCTGTGATGTTTCACTCTGTTGTTTCCCCTGAACTTGAAAACTAGTTCGAGACGGTTACTGCAGTATATTATTATATAATATTTGCTCCATCAGCAGACATAACAAATTATCCTTTTTTTAAAAAATTTTTTATGAAAATACATCAATCAGCCATAACATTGAAGCACAAAACATTAAGCCCACTATTGTGTAGGCTCCAGTAGTGTCGTCTGGGCATCTCTACCTTCTCAGGGCATCACTCCTCAGGGCTGTGGTGTCTAGCACCAGGACAGTGGCAGCGAAGCCTTTGAGTGATGTGGGTTGCAAGGCAGGGTCCCCGTGGATCAAACTTGACCCCGTGGCTGTTCCTTCAGATCGGAATTTTCCAGGGTTGCTCTTTTGCACTTTACCTACTTTCCCCCCCCCCTGGCCTTTCTGTGGGATCAGACATATATTGCCCATGATCCTGTTACCAGTTTGCTGGGATACAATTGATAATCAGTGTTAATGTGTGTAACATTATGTGGTGTTAATGTTATGGATGATTGGTGTAATTTTAACAGTAAAAGCTCTTAAGAAAAAGGAAGAAAGGAAGCCACTTTCATTGAAAGCACCTTTAACAAGAATGTACAGAAGTGTGAGCTGGCTAGCCGACAAGCTGTAAAGAATATGACATCATTTTTCCCCCCCTTATGTTTCAGTCTGTCTCTCAATCCTGGCTGTTATTTATGTTGTGTGATTATTTTGCTGATTCTTGTCCTCTGTTTTTTCTCAGGGCTCTGCAGTCCACAAGGGTGACAGCGCTGCAAACTGTCCCTCTGACAAACAGTCTAATGAGGGCAAACTCATTAAAGGTAAGCTTCGTCATGTGCCTCTATGGAGCTGACTTCTGGGACCAAACCACTAGTCAGAATTAGGGAGGGAAAAAAAAAAAAAAGAAATGCCTGCGCTGCTGCAATTAGTCTTGTAATCACTGTTGTGCCGAAAGTTCCCATGTTGCACCGAGTGAAGTGGTGAGCCGAGCATCATTGTGCAGTATTAACACTTGTTCTGGTGTGTCTAGACCATAATGATGCTGTCTTTACCCCTAATGACCCTCAGTGCTAGACGCGTTTTCTGCCCTGGGGGAAGGTTAATGGCTGTAACTAAGTGGAACAGATCAGAATTCACTTCCAACCTCTGTTGGTTTTGTTTTGTTTTGTTTTCCCAGCATCCTTCGCCCCCATTTGCTTCGCGATAAAATCCAAAGAGAACGACATGCTGCCTTTGGAGAAGAACCGCGTGCGTCTGGATGACGACTCCGACGAGGACAAGGGGAAAGGGGAAGAGCGGGAAGGGGCGGAGCCTAGCGTGACCGGGGTGGAGCAGCAAAGTGAGGCCCCTCCTCCACAGCCTGAGGAGAAGAAGCCCACTCTTTCACAGGAAGAGCTGGAAGCCAAGCAAGGTGGTGTGACAACACAAAACGCAGAAAAACACACAAATACAGCCGTTTTAAATATAGCCTTCACGATTTTTGTGCTCTCGCAGCGGTGATGCAGTTTGCTTTATGGTTGCTAGCTACTAATTCTCATGTGTGCCTTGCATGGGTGCAGTTCACAACCTTGGGAACACCATGCCAAAGAGACGCATGGTGTTGATATGGGTATATAGCAACAGTAATTCAGAAAGGGGTCAGATGGATCTGTAAATTCATGAGGAACAAAATACCTGGCAACCTTTTCAGAACATCAGACAACAGTGGCAGGAGTGAAAGGAGCACGACTGGAGCAAATGTATCTTTTGCAGAGAAAGTCATCTGAGTAATGAATAAGGTAGTTTGTGTGTGTGTTTGTGTGTGTGTATATAGATTTTTTGCATCTTCTAAGAATCCTAAGCAGAGGAGTCAAGTATTTTGGTTGCAAAATGCCGCCTTAATGGGCATGTTAAGCCAAGTATTTACTTGATGCATTTTCAGTTTGTGTATCTAGAGGGCCAGGTGTTTGGAACTGCTAAATTGCTAAACTGCTCCCACTACACGGTTTGCTGACACACACTGCACATTAACCAACACATTTTCCTCTAATCTGTTGACATAATGGTGTGCAAACTGCACAATCAAATGCAGATGAGTGGCCCAAATGACACCTTTTATCTAGAGGAATTCTCTCACATTTAGTCCTTTACCTCACCATGAATAAATAAATAAAGCCTATACCTTCTCACCATAGAAACAAACCCTGCAACTTGTAGCTTAATAATCAACTATTTATTAATTCAAATATGAGTTCAGTACAGCTTTTTCATTCAATAGAACAGCATCCGGAAAAACCTTACTTGAGTTACCTTAACATCAACCAGATCTTCAGTATGGAACCTCCAGGATACTGTAAGGTTTTTCCAAATCTGAAAAGACTGGTGCGTGGGAGCCTTTTGGTTTCTTGGTAAGTTAAGTACCTCTGTCTAAGCTGCTTTTAGGACGATTTTCTCATCCTCATTTGCGGTGGGCAGAACAGCAGAAATTAAAATGATGAACCGAACAGTGTGTGTGCTTTAGACTTGCTCCTCTTAAGTTACCTCAGTGAACACTTATTCTGAATGTTAATTCAGGAACATCACATGAGGGCACAGCTCTACAACAGGTCTATAAACTCTTATGCAAGTGGCAGAACTAACTAATCGCGACTGGCGGAGCTGGCGACCAACAGTTAGTGTAATTAACTGGGGTACTACATAGCCAACCGGTGAGAAGAATAAACCGTGAAGGTGTTTTGGAACCATGAAACAGTCCTGAGAAACTTTTAAAGATTTACTTTATATTTCCACTTATTCCACTTTAGAGTAAGTTAATGTTCAATTCCAAATAGCATTAAATGGAAAGTTAGTGCACTAGGGAATACAGTCCTCTCTCCCGCACACGAAGTAATGCCCTTGATTAGGAAGCGGAACAATATGGACGGTTCAGAGACAATTCGGAACGATCTGTAAGTAATTCATGAGAAGGGAAAGTGTTGTTTGAGACAACATAACGTTATCATGTGTCTTTTCTTGCTGAAAGTACTGGTTTTGAATGTGAGATTTGGCAGGCAGCTGCTCTCTCCTCAGTCCTGCAGACCGTACCAATCTACTTTTACCCATAATAGCTTAATTAATAATTATTAGAACAACTGTGATGCAGAGCGACCCATTTAGTTAAACGCCCTGGTGCTGTTACTGTCTATTATGACCACTCGTGGAACGTCTCTTGTTCAATCAGATTGCTTGGTTGGAACTAACTGTTGGCTAATGCTTAATTGGCCATGTTTATTTTTCTTTTGATTTCACTTTGCTATATCCTGAGACCCCTAAAGCTTATTTTAGCAATATTGAAAATATAGTGTCCAAAAAAACTAAAACGATTTGTTTTGCCCATAGATTGTTCCAAAGTTGTGGTGTCATTAAGCACCTGAAACTTTTAGCTCAGCTTCTTGGTGCTGTTTAAATAAATAAATAAAAAAGTATTAGAAAAAAGAAGAAAAAAAATGCCCATACTTAAAACGCAGACTGAAGTAATCTGTTTGTCTGCCTCATATATGAAACAGCTGCACTTTTCAAGTTGTTTGTTCACTTTGTGTAGAAAAATGGACCATTTTCAGGCGAGACATACAGCAGATCACTTAACTACCCTTATGTTTTTTGAACTCTGCACTATTTATGTGGAACAAGGAAGTTGGAGATAAATGTGCAGTGCATACAAACATATCAAGTAATCAGTGATTACCAAAGCTGAAATTTAGAGACAGCCTCCCTTTAAACAAAATGATGTGATGTAAGGAATAAGTGTCTGGAAGCAAAAAAATAAAGCAACATAAAGCTATGAACCTAATAGCCATCCAGGATTTATTTATTTTATTTTTTTGATGAATAGCACAGAGCCCACTTTCATTCAGCTGTGATTTCATGCATTGTTTTTGACGCTGAAAGGGTACATGGTCATTGAGCAAAATTTAGCTCTCAGCAGTAGTGTACAATTTCTAGGAAATAATTCAGATGTTGATCTAGAACCAGCTGGAAACTGCCCTTAATTTATTTGCTCAATTTAATTAAATTTTTTCTTTACTGAACATTTTATTTAGCTGTATTTATTTTAATTGAAGCTTTGTGCTGCTAAAGATGATTTCTGGCTTAGTTTTACATTTGCGATTAGTGCCGTGCTATTTAATTGATCCTTTCTTGGTTGAGGGGTCAGTTTTCGATTCAGAATCGATTGTTAATTATTTAGGTAACCTTACAAACATTAAATTGTCTAAAATTGCTGATTTACTTTAAAATATAAACAGCTGTTGCAGATAATATAAAAGCATTTTGTGAATGCTTCACTGCTTCGTCTTTTTCTTTTGAATTTATAAGCTCTTGGTTCAATACTGTTGGACTGGAGTGTGGATCAGAAAATTGGCAGGGAAAACAGATGTTCGCTTTGTACGAGACGACATTTAAGCAGTCAACAGTATGAAGATACACAGCATTTTAGTAATTTTGATACTTCATTTCTTGTGAGAAATATAGCTACTTGAGACAAATCAGTCTTAAACTTTAGTGCTTTTGAATTGAATCAAATTGAAAATCTCAATGTTCAAACATCAAATCGAACTGTGATTTACATCTCTATTCAGAATGATGCTATTTTAAACAGTATCATTAATCAATCGGAAAGTAAGTGTGTTTCAGTGCTTTCCGAACGAAACTGCACTTCATTGGCCCAAGCACTATGACATCAGCACGTTGACATCTTAGCTATATCGTCATTGCTTTGATAGTGCTGATTTCATATAGTTTCGATTTCTGAAAGTGCTGATGTTATTGTGTGTGAGGGGCCCTCTTGTTCGATCTAAGGTTTTCTTTCTCCAGCATCTGGGCCTTTTTGGGGGGCTTGACATGCTCAAAAACACATGAATTTGGCAGACCGATTGGAATCTGCTGCCATTAGGATGGCTGGGAGTCACGCAAGATTTTGCCGCATAGCCCATACACACTTGCACGCATGCAATCGGAACACATTTGGAGCTCATTGAGCTGAATAACTTTCATGTTGCATGTCATGGGCTCAACTCAACAGGAAGTCAGTTATTTTGGGTCATTTGCAAAACGCACCCGAAGGATTTTCATATACTCTTCCTAGGGAATTTATATGATCACCACCAAACCAGGCCTATGTGATCTCAAGACATTGAGGATGCAAAATTGCAGAGGGATTTTTGATATCTCAAATGGGTCAGCCGTGATGATGCCTTAAACGTGTGCCGAAAAGTGGTTAAATCTCTATCTGTGTGACATCACATTGCGTGAAATCATAGTGTGATCCTTTTTTACCAGCATCTGGGGCTTTTTGGAGGTCTAAACTTAAAATCCCTCCTTTTCTAAAATTATGTCATAATAGTCGTAGGATATCCCCTTTAAACCTATGTGCCCCCTGTCTTTCTGGTGTTCCCTTGTGACGATGGTGCTGGGTGCTTGGGCCCACTCATCGTTGTTTGCAACTACTGTATATTTAAACTTACTGTTTAAGCAATTTTTCATCATGTTTCATGTATTTCGGGAATATTCTGTAGTACCTCCTCTTGATATCTTCTTCAGCAGATTAGCTTTGTTCTTTGATCTACATGTGTGTCTGTTACACTGAGTGAGCATCATATTAGAGCAGTATTACTGCAGGTCTAATATAAACTACATAATTTGCAGTATTAAAAAAAAAATCGAGAGAGAGAATGGAAAGATAATGTGTAATAGTTTAGTAAAGTGGCTATTGTAGCTAAAGAAATCAAGATGCAGTGTGTGTAGTGTGTAATTATCACTCGCTTACTGGAGAGTCTCTTAAGTGTAGATCCTGACCTGCTCCCCGTCATTTTCCCCTGACTGACAAGGCATTAAATAAAATGTCAAAGAGCAGTCTTGTACTACGAACGATCTCTAGAAGTTCGTGGCTGTACCGAGTAATTTAGTGAACATCTATCTCGGTGTTAAAGGAGGAGAAGGACATTTACACTGTCCATGTACACTCCGTCGCTGCAGAACGACCTTTGCTCATCATTTATGCCAGTTTGCTCTGGGATCGTATTCCCTCATGAGCTTATATAGGCTATGCATTAGTGTGTAGCATGCCTCGCTGACATTTTCAGCATAATGAACAAGTCCTTCAAAAAATATTCAGTACTTTTGAATAATACAGTTAAGTCTTTTTTTTTTTTTTGATGTCTAGTCTATATTATTTTTATTCAGGTACTGTGTGTGTGGGTGAAAGTGAGATATGTGAGGATAAGTGACAGTTACTGATGGTGGTGATGGTCTTGTTCACATTTTGTAACCTCACAACTCTAAATTGAAATAAATCTTCTGAAGAAGGTGCAAGGTCAATTAAGCAAACTTTTTACTGTCTGCACAAGTATTCACCCCTCTGGTTCAGTACATGATAGAACCATCTTTTGGCTGCAGTTCCTGCACCAAGCCCTCTGGGATACGTCTCGATCATCTTTGTCCATCTGGATCTTGATCCAACCGTTCCTCAGGCTCTGCCAGATTACCCGGAGACTGTTTTTTAAAAAGCAATTTTTAGCCTTGCTGTAGTTTCTGAATTGGATTGTGGTCTGGGACGTTCGAACAGGTCGAGATGTTTGTGTTTGAGCCACTCGGGTGCATCGCTTTCAGTCGATGCGCTGTCGTTCTCGGGTCTCGCGCACGCAGGAACAGTTTGTGTTGTAGGGTTTCGTACATCTTGCTTTTAAGCTCGAACAGTTTCCTAGTCACCGCTGATGAAGAGCATTCCTACAACATAATGCTATCGGCACCATGCTTCGCTGTGGCGATGGTGATGAGTGGTACTTGTGAAAATGAAACTTGTCAGCTCAGGTATCATGGTCAAAGCGTAGTTACAAATATTTACTTCAAAACAACACTGTGGTTTGCCATGGCCATGACTGCAACTGTGATTATAGCCTTTCAATGACAGCCCCTTGTGTCAGTGCAGAACCATCAAGCATAAATTCGCCATGGCTCTCAATCACGCTGTAAAACAGAGCAGCTGTGATTCTCAGAAATCCACATGACAAACAGAATAAAGCCAGATTGGAAATAATTGGACAGATTTATCTGTTCCTTTTAACAGGGTATTAAGAATATAAGGCCATTTCTAGCACCAGTATAGTTAATATAACTCACCTCTTGACTGATTTTTTTTTTCTGCACTACACTATACTATAAAATGCTCTCATTTTTGAGATCTAAAAAATCCCTCAGTTCTTTTAAAAAGTTAAGTCAGATTGTTCTTTAGTTATCAGGTTCTAATATTTTTTTTTTTTTTTATCACATCAATATAATCCACAGTATCAAGCAAACGTCTTGATCCACCCCTCATTTCTTCATATTTTGCTCCCAAAGAGCCAGACTTTCTTGTACTTATTTTTTTCTTATGTATTCTTGAGGAATAGTTCTCCAGACTTCCTGTCGGCCTGTTTGGCCTCTCATTTTCAGTGCAGTCTCTGTACTAGACCATGTTGAAAACTTTTTCCTTTTACCTATGAATCATTCCAGCATAAACTTCTCACTTAAGACATGAACCAGTGAAAAACAGGTGGAGATGATGACACATGATCAGGACAGTTATCAGTATACTAATGATGCTGAATGCTTGGACCAGACAAGAGGGGAAATGAGGTTGCTGCAGAGATTAATACATAAACAACCAATTTTAATTTGTTTTTAAAATGTATTATCTTTAGGCACGATAAAGCCTGTCACAGTGAAACATTTGTTTCTTTTTATTCCATTTAATGTACATAATTAAATGTAAATTAATATGAAGAAATGAGGGGTGATTTTAAGACTTTTGCATAGTACTGTATGTGAATACCATGATAGAGTTACGCATACAGTATCTCTTAAATAAATAAAAAAAAAACATAAAGCTGCTCATATTTCATTTATTGAATTCGTGTAGTGATTTCGACACGTACAAACTACAGAACGATGCTATTATTTAGCTCAGCCTCGATTACAAAAAGTCAGACTCCATGCAATGTCTGACAGAAGCTTGAAGGAAGTGAAATAGACAGCAGCTCAGTCAGCAGCAGGCTGGGATACACTGAGGGACTATCGATTGTTCTGAAGCTCCCTAATCCCTGTCGATGGGCTGCGAAAGGATCACAGAATCATGGTGTGATACCGGTGTCTACAGCAGTGGCAACAAAAAAAAAAAAAAAAGTATTGCGACAAACCTGGAATTCAATGTTCTAATGACTTTTTGATGATTTTTATATATTTTTTTGTAATAAAGAAAACTACAATAATAGGCATAATTTGTTTATTGTTTAGAAATTTCATTGCATAAAATAGCAGTCGACAATTAGTATAAAGTCCTTTATTCTTTAAAACAGTCCGCTGGATCCGGCTCGGCATAGAGTCAAAAAGACATCAGTCCACTCTGGTGTCCGTGTCTGCTTGACTGCTTCCTGAAAATCATGTATCAAAAAATTTTCCATGGAAGTTTGAATTTCACTTAAGAATCCCCAAGTTTTAGCCTGTTTTTGTGCAGAGGTCGAAACCCCGGGTTCAGAAAGTAAAAGCCATATATTTTTTATCCTGTAACTAAACCTTCTGGTTATAATTTTAGTCTGGTTAAAGTCTTTAGCCAGATAGGCGAGAACAAATTAGTGACATCACCAATTCATTTTGTAGACCAGAAGAACTATAATACATGGCATATGTTGTCTTAATACTTTTGCTCACCACAGTAGCTTGTTCCAAGAACCATTTCCCTTTTTCTGCGGGTGTGGACAAAAGTTATTAGAGATTTTCGCCACAAATTTTGCCACATTGAGTCCATAATCGATTTTTTTAAACTCTAAAAATTAATTACATTTTAAATTTGGCTGTGTTGTAGGAGAGAATTATTTGCCAAGTATGTAGCACAATCGAATCTGGATATTTGTAAAATTGTAATACTTACAGAAATGCAACACAAATCGTAGCGGGATGTCCCTGGTGATTCCCATCCTTATGAGGTATGCTCGAGTAATAAGCAGTTGCTCTGTGAGAATCCGGAATACAGAAATCAGCCTGCAGTTTGTTGTGAGCACGTTGCAAGTCTAAAATGATGTGGGCTGTAAATATGCCTAAATAAATAAATAAATATGCACAGATTCCTGAGAGTCGTAGTCAGAGTATACTTTTCAACTCCTCTTTACAAAAAGCACATGAAATGGTTATTATTATAATTGACAAATCAAAATATAGAAATTAAAAGTTGCATAATCTAACTCTTTCTTGACTTTGATTCAGTATCTCATGGCCTCATTACCTTGAAAGGACAATTAACTCTGTGCAAATTTGCAGTGATTAATGTGATAATTACAACTCGGATTATTTATGCAGCAGTATATCGACAGTGAAATTGACTGCTATTAGTAGTTTATTTGAATGCCTGCCATTGTCTTTTTCATGTGTCATAGTTAGATTATTTTGAAGTCACCTTTTGTTTATATGAGATTATAATGTAATTCATAGTAAAAATAAAAGCATGATCTGCTTCTTCAGTCTGTTTTACTCTATCAAACCAAGGCAAGTGATAGTATTTGAATGGGGTGATGTAGACACTGTTCAAGGAAAAAAAAAACTGCTCAAGAACAATCTGGCAGCTTTAAGATGAAGGACTTTGCATAATCTGAATGGGAAACGAAGATATTTAATTTGCATAATCTAAATGGGAAGCCCAGGAAATTGTCTTAAGCAGGTCATTAACCCGTCTCGGATTATGCATAACTTTTCCTGTCTAAGTATTGATGTAATGTTTAAACTGAAGTCACTAATTAAAGAAATAATAATAATAAAATTAACAACTTGCTCCATATATTTTTCTGTGCAAACTTGTTTTAAATTTAAGAAATAACATGGTCTTTTTCAAATTGCAAAACTTGTTCCTGTTCTGTAACTGCTCATTCATGTAAATATCTAATAATCAGCCAATCACCTAGCAGTAACTCAGCACGTTTAGGCATGTGCACATAGTGAGGAGGATCGTCTGAAGTTCAAACCGAGCATCAAAATGGGGAAGAAAGGCGACACTGTTTGAACATGACATGGTTGCTGGTGGCAGGATGATTTGAGTATTTCTGAGATTCGAGTATTTCACTCACAACCATCTCTAGGGTTTACAGAGGATGGTCTGAGAAAGAGAAAATATCCAGTGAGCGGCAGTTCTCTGGACAAAAATGCATTGTTGATGCCAGAGGTCAGAGGAGAATGGCCAGACTGCTTTGAGCTGATAGAAAGGCAACAGTAATTCAAAAAATATCTCATTACAACCGAGGTATGCCGAGGAGAATCTCTGAACACAAAAGACGTCCAACCTTATAGCAGATGGGCTACAAAAGCAAAAGACTACAAAGGGTGCTACTGTACTTCTATCAGCTACAAACGTTAAACCGAAGCTACAGTTCACATGGCTACACCAAAATTGGAAAAACGTTGCCTCGTCTGATGCATCCCGATTTCAGCTGAGACATTCGGATGGTTGGGTCAGAATTTGGCATAAACAACATGAAAGCATGGATCCATCCTTCCTTGGATCAACGGTTCAGGCTGCTGGTGGTGTAATGGTGCGGGGAAGGTTTCCTGCCTACCTGAGTATTGTTGCTGACCCTTTATGGCGACAGGATAACATCCCATGTCAAAAAGATAAAATCATCTCAAAATGGACTCCACTTAAACGGCCTCCAGAGTCAGCAGATCTCAATCTAATAGAGTACCTTTGGGATGTTGTGGAACGGGAGATTTGCATTATGGATGTGCAGCCGACAAATCTGATGAACCTCATGCCAAAATTCCTATGGAATGATTCAAGAACTTCTAAAAAATTCGAGCAGTTCTCAAGGTAAAAAAAGGCTCCAACCCAGTACTAACATGATGTACCTAAATGAAGTGGCTGATCTAATTTCGTAAAAACACTATTATAAATTTCTATTTACATTTTATGGGATTTTGCTTCGATTTAAATATTAGAGAGAAGACTGTGGTTTGAAAGTAATCCCGGATCCTGCCCCGGTTTGTATCAGGATACATTCGCAAGCTTTAAGGACCAAGGAGCATACTTCACTTTAAATAGTCTGTTATATATTTTATTAATGATTTTGCTGAGCTTAAAATAGAGCAAGTTGACAGAAGCTCGGAATTCTAGATGAAGACAGAATGTCCAGTAGTCTGGCATATTCCAAAATAACTGTCCTTTTGTCATTTTTGTACAGCGGTGTGTAATCTAAGGGAGCTCTTGTACTGCCCGGAGTCTGCAAATGAAACAGTTTTACTGTACACATGCACGTTTCTGTGCCTGTAAATATATTATGCCCTGCCGAGCACAGGGAGTAAACGGTCGTCTTTTATCTCTGCCTTTGAAAAGGTCATCCGATCTCCAGGCAATATAGCACCTTTCCACCAGACGGTGCAGCTCGGCTCAGCTCAATAAATTAATCATAATTCTTAATGGTGTTTGTTTCCACCACCAAACAAGCCTCGCAATCTTTAAGTGCCTGTGCAGTACACTTTTTACCCAGGTACTGTGCAAGCCAGGGCAGGACATAGAGGTGGAATTATAGTATAGAATAGTGCAGACCATCGATTGATCAAACAGTCACACTGGAGTTTTGATTAATGTCTCTAGCTGGAATTGCTTCTCCACTGGCGCACAAAAAAAAAAAAAATTCTGTAGTAGGCTAGGGTAGTGTCTGTCATAGTTTCTGTCATAGGAACAATGCACCACACAGTTGACAGATCTTAAGTTTTTAGCTAATCCAGCAGGTACGTCAAAGCTCTTTATCTACTTTGAAAAAAGTCTTTACTACTATAAGAGAGGACACCTTATCATCACATCCATCCAGCCATATATGAGCAGTTCACAAAATGCTGAAAGCACACAATCCTCTTAAATGTCTTTGGATGCCATTGCGTTATGATTTCCCTTTACTGGAATGGCACAGTGGGACCCAAACCCTGTTCCAACATGATGATGAAGCTCCCGTGCATTTCCTTCAAGAAAAAGACATGCTTTGCCAAGGTTTTGTGGACAAACATGAGTGACCCGCACCATGCCCTGATCTCAGCTCGTCTACATGACCTCGATGGCTAAATAAGTATACATCCTCGCAGCCGTGTATCAATGTTTAATGGAAAACCTGATCTTATAGCAGCAAAGGGGTGACCAACACTAAATTAATGTCTTTGGTTTTAGAACGGGTTGTTCCAGAACCGCATGGTTAAGTTTCCGTATACTTTTGGTTATTTAGTGTGGCGCCATGCTCCATGTCTCAGTCTTTACACAGTTTGCTCGTCATTGACGACAACACTACTGATTTATCGACTTTATAATAAAATTTTGGGGGGGATTCTTCCTAATTAAGTCGTGTCCAGTTCCTCCCTGTCAATAGGGGGCTCCCACATTAAGGCTACTACTACCACTCAGCCGGGAGGGCCGAAGACTATCGCGTGTTTCCTCTGTCGTGACGCCAGTCGACCGCATCTTTTCGAACTGCTCGCTCACACACTGTTGGGGCGGCATAACCCACTCGGAGGACAGCGCTATCCGCTCCTTCTGCTTGCGTGAGCTCACAGACGCCCCTGATTGGCTGTAGAGCCGTGATTAATGTGGGAGCACTAAGTACCTCTCATCCCTCCCATCTGAGAGAGCTCGGCCAATCAGCTCTCTCTAGACCTCCAGCTGCGAGAGGTTACAGCATCACCCGGGAATCGAACTCGTGATCTCACGGATGATAAGGCGAGTGCTTTACCACTGCACCACTCGGAGGCCCCCTATAATAAATGAATATAATTATTAATTATAAATTAATAAAATGTGTTCAGTAACTATGAAAACTGATTCTCTCCAACAATGAGGTTTATTAACAAATTTCATATTCATTTATTAGGCTAATAAATCACGTTTTCCGGCCACCCCTGTCCATTTCCCCACACATTTCCCCTTCTGTTCTTATTCTCTACTACATGAGTGAGAGCTGAGTGTTTTCACTCACCTATATTGTTCCCACTGTGTTTCATATAATGTTGCGTGGCAGGAGACCTATTTTTAGCCCAGAGGATAAGCACAGTGTTTTCGTCGTCCTTGTGTAATCACTTGTTTTCTCTCAATTTTTGAAGAAATGGGCTGGAGAACAAATGCCCTACCCACTCAAGCTAAATTGAGCTGTTGAACTTCAGCTCGACTGAGAAGTATAACATTTTTCTGCAGCTCGTCTTTGCTTAGGTGACCAGCTTTTAAAGCCCCAATCAGGGGTCTTTGCAATGACATGAGCTCTCCTCTCGTTAAAGCCAGACAAGGACTCGTGTTGACCATGATTGAGGCTTATCCATCCTGTGTAATTTTTGCATTAGCCTAATTGTAACATCTGTTAAGGTTTTTACGGTAAGTGAACTATAGCAGTTACTGCAAGTTCGGCACACCATATGGGAAATTAACACTGATGTTATATTGGTGCTAATGCATCACGGAGAATCACATTAGCCCACTAGCGGAAACTCGCTATCTGACAGTTGCTTGTGAACAAGATTTCAGCATTAAACATTCCCTCATAATGACTTTTTTGTGCAGACGTACTTCGCAGCCATGACAGTAAGTGGATCATAAACTTCTTGTCTGACAAGAAGCAGTTTGTAAGAACACTTTTCTGAATACCATTCCAGGCACGCATCTATAAAATTTAATGATGACATTACATTGATTGTTTTCATGACAGATGGCGATGAAACAAAGTACCACCAGTAAGTGAACCAATTAACGTCCCAGTGGAGCAACAACTACCTTCAGATCAATAACCTTAAAACCAAAGAATTACACCACAGCTTCAGGAACGACACAGCTCCACTTCCACACATATGTAGTCAGATCCAGCACTATGGCGTATGTACACTGAGAAACCATATATTATATACACACCCATATGTTTACCTATGTTAAAAGCAGAGTTGGAGACACTTCTATACATGCTCTAGTGCTATATATATATATATATATATATATATATATATATATATATATATAATTTATAAAACTCCTGGTAGACACAGTCAGGTTTTAGCCTTTAAAATACTGAAACGTATAATGAATTTCATGATGCCATGATGCTTTGCTGCTGCCGCCGAGCTGGAGATGCTCGATTATGGCGAAATAATTGTGATAGTTTAACGTCACAGTTCATTTAGTTTCTAAGCATGATGCGTTTTTTTTAATTACTGAATGCATTAATTAAGTTTTCTTGAGCTTCTTGAAATTCTAGTCAAAAAGTCAGAAGGGTTTTCTGACATCTAAGGAGAATTGAAATTACTGGAATTGGGTTAAACTCCTTCAACGCATTATCAAAACCAATTTTGTGGAAGAAATGTGGTCCAGGAAAAAAAGATCACTTTAGCACTTGGTGAAATTTCATGATAAAAAAAATCTACAGTGAAAACTATAGCTCTGTTTAAAATGTGATGAGGACTAACCAGTGGTGTGCCCATAAGAAAACCACTTGTTAGTGAGACTAATCAGTAAAACAGCTTTAGTTTGACTCTGGAGCGCTAGAAAACGGTCACCTGAGTCTAGATTGACACAATTCCCGGAAAGAAAGAATGGAAGCGCATGAAACAACTGCGGCCATCACATATATAGTAGGCCATTGAACAGGCCTCTGGAGGGAGTGTTATGATATGCGGTACCTTCAGTTGGTCAGGTCTAGGCTCAGCAACGTTATGTGGCAATGAAGTGAAGTCAGCTGACGACCTGAATGTACTGAATGACCAGGTTATCACATCTATGGAGTTTTCCTTCGGTAATGGTACAGGCATATTCCTCGACTCCAACCGTGATAGTGTGGTTCATGAGGAATCATTTTCACATTTCAACCTTTTTTGGCCAGGTAGTGCATGTCAAATAAAAAAGGCTTGGAGAGAGAGAAATGCCACAGCTTGGCTGAAAGTGCGTTTGAGCTTTTAGATCACCAAACTCACAATTAAAAAAAAAAATTTATTATGTTTTTTTTGAGTCATTGGAGAAATTATTTTGCAGCTCAGCAGAAAAAGGGAGACGAATACAAATCTGCTTTCCGTTAATTGCTTATTAGAATAATTAAAGCAAGGACCTTTGGCCCTTTGTTTCAATTGAACATGTTTTATGAGCTATTATTCTCACAGGAGCCAAAACACATTGTCGAGCATGCAAAAATATCAGCGGTCTGACTCAAAACCCTTGCACTATGATGGATTCAAAGAAATTAACTCTTTGGCTGTATGATGTCGCAGTGGAAAAACCTTTTGAGATTCTTGTTCAGCTACAGGGGTCTGATTAGACACTGGAAAATTTGCCAGGAATGAGTTGCAGTCATCCTATCTTGAGATGACAAGGGACACCTGAATGGGAATAAATGCCTGGATCCTTCTGATGTTGTAAAGGAGCTCTCTGTATGACTAAGCCGTTTAATTAGCACAAACATGGAGCAAGATTTTACACTAAATTGCCTTAAAAGTGTCTGGGGCGGGGAATTGTACATTGTGCACTTTGCTGGCTACGACCTTCAGATTCCTAGAAGTTGTATTTATGACGCATATTTTTTTCAAAGAAAGCTGTAGTCATTTGTTAAAAAAAATTAAATTAAATCATTACATGTTGGCCTGCAAACAGTCTTGCATTGAAGTTAGGCAGTTTATTGATTAAAAAAAGTATATTGTCTAGCAGCGCTTAGAAGCTAACTGCATAAGCCAGACTTCTAAGTGTATGAGTACATGTTTACCTGGTTTAAAATTCCCTCAACACAAATGACTTCCACTATATATT
>JAQMYJ010000011.1:21874856-21891953 GCA_030014305.1 Clarias laeviceps | reverse complement strand
GTTTTGTATTTTTTATTTTTTTCCTATATATGTTTTTCAAATTCTTTTTTCTTTTCCTTTTGCGATAGTATTCCATATGCTTTAGATATAAAGAATTTCAACAAAGCAGAAAACTCTAACCATTCGAAAGCCCTCAACACAAAATCTCACCACTACTTATACTTTTTTTTTTCGATACACAGCCAAGCAGAAGCTGGAGGATCGTTTGGCAGCTGCGGCACGCGAGAAGCTGGCCCAGGCCTCCAAAGAGTGGAAGGAGAAGCAGCTCCAGGCTGAGCGCAAGCGGAAGGCGGCGTTATTCCTGCAGACGCTGCGTAGCCCAGACGTCGAGCTCAAACGGACAGACGAGTCCTTCGCTCCTGTCGAGGTACATTACGTTCACGTGTCCTGCTCTAAACCTGCACAGCCTCATAGTGGTGCTTTTGTCATTGTAGAACGCGCAAGAAAATCTAAAGCCGCTGCCCTTTCGAGGCTTTGTTAGCTTCAGCTATTTGTGTTTATTATTGTGGGGAAAATAAGGCTCCTGAAACCATTACCGCATTTTCAAATAGACTGTAAGGATTTCAAATGTTTATCGATCCGTCTTGGTTTGGGGAAAATGTAATACGTGTCATGTACCGCTGTATATACTCCCTTTGGAAATGATTACGCTTGCTTTGCTGGCCGTGTAAATGATGTGTAAAGGTGTAATGCATCTCTTCTGGGCCGCCGGGGCTCTTTATGGACCTTACAAAGAAGTCTCGGATGCTGTGTGTCAAAGCAAAAAGGGGGGAAAAAAAGACGAAGGATGAACTTGAAGATTTACACTTGAAAAACCCCGTACATTACAGACTCGTACCTATTGCCTGGCTTCCTAGTTCTTGAGCAACCGTGAGAGTGCAAAGTTTTGTGCTGTTCCTGCTGAGCTCTTTATCCGTATTTGTAAGGCAACAACAAGCCAGGGTTTCTTCCTCTGGTCCACGTAGCCGTAATGCACTGTTCTTCGACTAACATCTAATTTCCGGGGTTTGCGCATGAAGAAGACAAGGCGATAAAAAGAGATATGTATAGGAGTCAGCTCTTTCAAGATGTTCCGCTTCACCATGTTGTATTAACATGCATGGTGGATCTAACACATGCTTCTGACTTCTACTTAATATGTTCTGTGTACATGCTTGACATGTAACACTAGCTTTTAAATTCGGTGCACTTAACCTTACTATATGACTTTGATTCAAGTTCTGTGATTCATACTAGATTATATACTCTGCTGTGGTGGACAAGTCATAAATCCATTAGCTAGCCATTTCAGTAAGTGGAAGCTCCTGTGTGCTGTTCAGTTCCTTTTTGTGGTTGCCTGGAAACCTAATTGACCTGACTAAAAAAGGTAGAAAGAGTAAATGTAAAGGCAAACTTGTTTGATAGCTAAATACTGTACACTTATAGTTGTTATTCTTTGATATAGCATGATCTGTAAGTATACTGCAGTTGGCCATATGCAAGAAATGCCTACTTATTTGTTCACACCTACTGTGTCTCCAAAGGTTTATCCCATTTCTGTTCATTTAATTAATATTATCCAAAGTGTCACCAGATATCTTTAGGGACGTGTAAGGCTGCGTTCACATTACAAGCCACATTGTTCAATTTTGATTCGATTCAGTTCACATTCGTAATTACAAGTGGGAAGATCGGTCTTGAATGCTTTCTACTTGTGAATAATCTTTATCATTGTAGATCATCGAACTCCAAATTGTTTTCCAGATTCTTTCCAGATTGATGTGCCTCAACAGTTGCTATTCTAAGAACATTGTTTATGCTGTTCCCTTTTTTTAATGAGTTAACATTTACCTGAATGCCACAGTCCAAAAAACTGACAAAACGTCTGCTTTTATACATAGAAGTCTGCACAAATAGCTTCTGGCTGCAACTTACCCTTTTAAATCCTGTGGATGCAGTAAGAGGGAACTTGGTATCAGCTTCATTTTGTTAAAAATATAATGCCACGGTGAAAAAAAGTAATATGCTCTTGTTTGCCTGAGGTTTCATTTGCAGAATACTGAGACCTGCTACACTTAGATAATTTTTATGACGTTTCTACACAAAATACATAGAATTTAAAAGGGAGTACTAACTTTTGAACATGACTATATATCATAGGAGCACCTACTGTATGAAAGTGTCTCAGATTCTATCTGGAAAAACATCAGATTTGTGCATTCTGTGCCACATTAGGGTAAAAATTGAGTCACTTCAGGCTGGTAATGTGAACGAAGCTCAAGTATCTCATTTGTACATTATACAACTCATAAAAGAAATTCACGTCCGTGGTTAAGCAAAACCACTAAGGCCTTGTTCACACGGGCGTTAAATTTTTGGATAAACGAACACACTCTGCACGTCCTAGACGTTTATGTTGCATTTTGTAGTGGCGCTCGATTGACTTCTACACTGGCGTTCGTTTGTCTCTGTCTAACGCCAGCCTGCAGCCCAAAGTGTAGTTTGTGTGTTAACCTGTGGAGGCAGTGTGTCGGGAACTGGAAAGCCCTTGTCGTTTTATTTGAGGGTGCCTCCTTTTAATGTGGACCATTTTTCTATATTAGAGATGAATCTTCTTGTTTTAAAAATTCTAATTAAATTATTATATAGTATATAAAAATATTTTTAAAATAATACGGCGACATAGGGAGAGAAAAAATCGCCGCCGCTACTGCATTCACCCTCTGACTGCACAACGTCGGATTAAAGGAAGTTTTTTGTGGTTTATGAAGAAATGCGAATATTTCCGTGCAAGTTCTATTTTTTAAGCATTTTATTTTTAATTATTTTTTTTCGCATTTCCCTATGTATAGCATGTAGGATCATGGGATACTGTATATCCGGTCCTCCGAAGCGTAAAATGAACGCGGAGAAAACGGACTAGAAGCGTTTTCCTTGCGTTCGTTGGGATTTGAACGCCAAGAAAAAGCTGCATGCAACGTTTTTTTAACGCCGTATAAACGCGCAGCCGGACAAACGCACGTCACCAAAGCCCGTGTGAACACACTCATTGACTCCTATGTGTAGAAAACACTCGGTGCTTCATCCGCGCTCACCGGATGCTGTGAACGCCAGAAAAACGCTCGATTTTAATGCCCGTGTGAACAAGGCCTTAGTGGTCAAACTAAGTGGTGGCCAAACGTATTGAGACAAAAGTGAAATTCGATGTTTTAATTATGTTCACGTTTTTTTAAATAATCCCTAATCAAGATAATAAGAATATTTTATTTTATGCAATGAAACAATCACTATTTAGTCAGAAGTCCTTTTTTTTTTTTTTTCCTCAAATCCGGTTTGATCAGGCTGGGCACGGAGTCAAAAACATGTTTCCAGGTGTCTACTCTGGGGTTGTTTGCTCAGTCCATGCCTTCTTGATTGCTTCCTGAGGATCATGTTCTGAAGACAGTTCCTTGACTGTTACCACCACCTTTTGGGTTTAGGAGTGGAGATGACCCAGGCCATGGCACCAGAGGCTCAGTACCATTGTCACCATAGCAAGTTTTTTCAGTTTTTTATTAGCACAACTTTTTTGCTAGAACTAGTTTAATGACATCACCTGTTTTTTTGCACAGGGAGAACTATAATGCATGGCATGTGTTGTTCTAAGACTTTCAGTCACCACTGTACATAAATAGTAACGTTTCCTTGCGCTGAATTCATTCCTCACTTTGCTCAAGTGACTCGCTACTTGTGGGTCAGCAGGAGTTCCAACTGCTCCTGCCATGTTTTGCTTGGCAGCGTGTCGCTGCAACACGGGCAGCTCGGAGAAAGCATGCCAAGCCACCCACTTAACCGCAGTCAGATGGCTTCCTGCTAAAAATGATGTATAATATCTGTTTTGATCATGAATCAGATTCATTCTCTCTAAAAGCTGATGTATAAATTGCATCAAGAAGGTCATGAGTTCAAACCTCAGCACCACCAAGCTGCTGCTGTCGGGGGTTTAGAGTCGGGCGTCTCTGCTGCAAGAGCTTTATCATGGCTGACCCGGTGTTCTCACCATGCTGGAATATGCGGAGACCAGAATTACACTGCAATACGTGTAACTTTTCTCTTCTTCTAACTACATATAGAGTTTATCATACTTACCATTTATTTGTTCGAAAATCATGGATGCCGTTCTGTCTCGTGTTGTTCAGAAAGGCTGACTAGTATTAAATACATACAACGTAACAAAGTGCCACACACTACATGCCGGGAAAGTAGCGCACCACTGTAGCCACAACATTTCTCAGTCATGTTTGTGCCGCATCCAGCCCCACCAACTCGAATGACTCCTGGCCGCTTTGTTGAAGAAGTTTTGAAACCAGTCCAGAAACAAGTCTCTAATGTGGTCTAGAGTTCACATCCAGTCAGCATCTTTTTGTGCTCCATGCCTCCTTTAAAACGAGTTTACTCCAGACTCTAGGAATCACATTACATGATTAGTTGAACTTTTGGTTTAAGTTCAGCTGTGAGAACTACAACTCATTTTTTTGTGTCTCTGAGGTGTTCTTTGTCCAGTATCGAGGATAAGTAAAAAAAAAAAAAAAAAATGCTGCATTTACATCAAGTTAATAAAATCATAAATTTTTTGACAATTGAAACATGTGCCTGTTATCTTAAATTGAAACCAACCACATCACCATGTGATTAACCATCTGTTGTACTGGATTAAAGTCAAACCAGGACCAGGAACCAGTCAAACAGTTATGACAGTAAAAACTCTCTTTATTTCTCCATATAATCTCCTGCTAATCTCACTAATGCACTCATCCCAGCGTTTCACTAGATCTTTAATGGCCCAAACATGTGAAAATGTCCAAAGCAGGACTGTGCAGGGGGTGTGGCAATAATTCCCAGCCGAGTTCCTGTAACGCGCCAGTGGTGCTGGTGAATGATTAACTGTACAGTTCCCACAGACGGATGCGTCTTTTCCGCAAGCTGGTGACAAGTTATCTGCCAATTTTCAAGAGTCTGTTGTTTCACTCGCTGACTGCTGTCAGAAAGGAATGCAGTGTGCTCCGAGCCACCTCGACCTGGATCGTCATTCATGGATGTACAGACTTCTTTAAAATGTTTGCACCATTCAGATGTCACATTAGGGGCCTTAGGATCGTTTCGAAGAACACTTGAGCCCAACCTCTGGTTCATTTTGATCAGTAAGAACACAGTCGTTCCAGGCTCGGGAACCGTGCCCGAGTCCACTTGAAGAGGTGGTTTTGGACACAGTACAACGTATTTGGGCACTGATCAAATCGGATATGGAAGCCAATCGTACCTGAGCATGGATTGCAGTTTAAACGCGACGTCATCAGTACCATCGGCCGTAGCTAATAAAGTAGCTATGCACACAAGATTGTGTTGCTTTTGACCTTCTTTACGAAATATGAATTCATTGTTTTGCGTTGTGAGAAGCATAACTTCTTTCCTCTGTTGTGTTTAATGGAGGCTCACAAACCAAGTAGGTTATACAGCATAAATACGCAAGTGTACCCAAGAACGGAGAACAAAAATAATGTGAGCGCTGGCCAGCGGGGGAGTGGGGAGTGGGGAGCAGATGTTCTTGAGCACGGTACGAATCAATCATCATGCATAATGCGACAAGGCCCTAAGAGTCTCATCACAAGTCTTTAACTTCTTGCTAACTTCTTATTTATTCACAGTTGCTTTTAGTTTTTCCCTCCATCAAAAATCTGTTAGTTTCTGTAACGTTTAAACAGCTATGAATGCTTGTTCATTAGCCCATTTGTTTTCCCCTCGCTGGATATTAATAATACAAAACAAATGAAAAATAAAAAAGGCACAGCTTGTCAGGTTACCAAAGGAACCACAGAGCTTTTCACTTTGGATATTGTAGCTTGTTTGAAAACATTCCATCTGACAGTCGCAAAGCACTGACACTGGAGGTGTTAAATAAGTGTTAAATAAAAATTTCTACCTTTTTTTTTTTTTTAAATTACCCGCATAATTTATCCCTCAGTAATTTTATTCCTGCCTTCCTGTGAATATCGGCATTGACCAGCTTTATCTGCTAAGCGGCTTGCAGAGTGTTCGGCATTCCTTCAAGGCTACTTGGCATCTCTGACGCAAATCATGTCTTCAGAGTAATCAGTCTTTTTTTTTTTTTTTTTTTATAAGACGTACTCGTGGCCGTCGTTTTCGCTCTTTCTTCGCCGCAGTCTCCCAGCCTCTTTCACTCAGGCACTATAATCCAGTTCCAGGGCTTTGTGCAGGCTTTTGGCAGTTCAGCTGCTTTGGCCTCATTAGAAGCTTCTATTTTTTTTTTTGTTTTCCCCCCCTCACCGTTTCTCGTTATGATGATTCAAATCAGAGATGCAGGTGGCAGACGCAGGGCATATGCTGTGTATGTTTTCAGCATCCGCTGTGGTACCTCTGCTCCCATCGCCTTATTTGCAGTAACAGATTTCACATTCTGGCTCGGATGCGTGCTGCACAGAATTTTGATCAGAACCGAACATGGCTTGTCAAGAGGCTACTCCATTGTATTTTTTCAATAGGTACTTCAGACCGAGGTGCGTCAGGTTCACCCCGTACATCCTGTGTCACATCCCCCGACATACATTAAAAAACAAAACAAAATACTCCTTGAAATGACGAAACCTTTTCCGTATATACACCTAAACACATTAACACATTCTACATACTGTTTACTGTGCACTTAGTAGCATAGCGAGTGTTTGTCTGCTCACTTTACACCACTTGACTCACTTTAACCTCTTCATGGAAATTTGGTGACAAAAACGAGACATAGCTTAACATTCACTATGGTGGAATATGCAGCAGATACTGTATGTGTTGGGTTGAGACCAATTTATATTGCGATCGTGAATGTGATACACAATCTTGTATAGCATGTGACAACCAAATTAGGCAACACACGAACTATGCATGGGCCATTAATTATTAAATTTTTTTTTATTTTTTTTATGTAAATTCTTAAAAGTCATACTTGCAACAGCCATCCGTGGCCGGGAATCTAGAAAGCAGATTGGCTTGTGTTGTCTCGGGAAAGGATGGCGTGGCATAGCTGTTCTCTCCCATCAATCACTAGCTAAACTCATACGAGCAGGAGGGTTGGACAGCGCTTTCCTCCGAGTGTCTCCTGTATGAGCAGGAGTCCTGAAGATGCAGTCAGGTGTCTTGGTGAAAGCACATGATGGTCTACATCCTCCCTGGATGGTAGGTGTTGGCATGATGGGAGAGCGCCCCCAAACTGCCACGGGTGGGAATTGGCTACGACTAAGCTAGGGAGAAAATCTAGGAATGAATGAGTGAATGAAAGTAGGACTGTAACAGTACACATATTCAAGCTCATATTGTTCTTGGCACGATGTTTGTTTTTTTTCATTTTGCAATCTGAGTGAATTCAGTCTAGATTTAAATAGTGCTGGTTGATTTTCTTCATTAATTCGGTGAAGTCTAATCAACATTAACATGATTTTTCAATACGTTCTAATCTAGATAGTCCAGGTTCATATGTATATGTGCACAGATCAGCCATAACATTATGAATACTGACAAGTGAAGTGAATAACAGTGCTTATGTCATGGCACCTGGAAATGGGTGGAATAAATTAGGCAGTAAGTGAACATTTTCTCCCTGAAGTTGATAATGATGTTAAAAAGGATTTGAGCGGCTTCAACAAGGGCCAATTTGTGATGGCTAGACGACTAGTTCAGAGCAACTCCAAAACTGCAACTCTTCTAAGATGTTCCTGCGGTACAGGTCAGGTCAGGACCTACCAATGGTGCTCCAAGGAAGGAAAAACAAGTAAGCCAGCGACAGGATAGTCATTCGGTTGCAAGTGAGAAGAAGTAATCTGGTTCAACCCGAGTATTCAAAGGTCTAATCAATAAAGCGTAGGCTGTGCAAGAAAACTTATAAAACAAATAAATCAAAAGCAATGGTCCAAGTTGCCATAGTGATCCTAACAACAGTACAAAATAGTGTGGGTGTTACTGGTCAGGCGATCGATATATGTGCACGTGTGTATGGAATCCAGTTCTTAAACAAATAGCACTATAGTACGTCTCTGCTGGTGTAATTAACGATTATTAGAACACCGGTGATGCGGAATGATAACGTATTTAAACATCCCAGTGCCGTCATGCTCCATTATCACCGCTCATGGGATACCTCTCGTCCAATCAGAGCATTGGTCAGGATTAAATGTTGTCTAATTGTTTAACCTAGTTAAAGTTTAGACTTTAATATGGTTAGATTGAGTTAACAGGTAAGAAGCCTGTTTTTTACGTTTCCTCAATTATTCCTATATATAACATGTTTTCATGAATACAAGTAAGAAGTTAAACATTTTTACAGCAACGTTAACTTCAAAGTTTCCTTGTTTATTAAAGTGGACAAACTTTTTTTTTTTTTTCCTTTTTCTTTTTTTTCCTCCTTTCTCAAGCTATACAGTGGAGGCACTATATTGGAAATATTATCTGTTGCCTGCAAATCTTTGCCTGTACTTTGTTATACACGTTGCCTTCCAGGTCCGAGAGCCAAGTGAATTCTTGTCCTAATACATTTCAGTTGATTTGGTCTTACACTGTGTCTTTTTTGTGTCTTTTTTGTGTTTTTTTTTGTTTTTTGTTTTGTTTTGTTTTGTTTTTGTTGATGTATTTATTTCTTTTGTGTAAGTCTATTGAAAAACGGAAGCTTTTTTTTTTCCCTTCTCTCCATTCAGAATCCATAAAGGATGCCGACTTTTGTTCGGAATTCTAACTAAACAATGTTACACAGTCATAATTCAAAATAGCAGTATGACTTAATGCCAAAGTACGCCACAGAGATTAATGACCGTGTAGTTCTGTAGGGTTGTACCACACTTGGCATTGAGCCTCCAGCTTTTGTGAAGCTTCTTCACACTCTGCAGCCCCGGTAATAAAGACGAGCTGTCTCATTCGCGAAGTCATGTACTTCTACTGGCCGTCCTCTCAGGAATTCACACGGGCCTTTTACAGTGACTCATGGCGCAGTCATAGTGGGTTATGTGGTACTGTAGCTGAAGTTCCTCGGTTAAAGCTGATTCATATTTCTGCATAGTTGCGTGGATGCATAGGCATGCGTCAGGACACAGACAAGAATTCTGGGTAAGCTTACCTTGAGGAAAGGACATATTCAATATCCGTCACATCGTAGGAATCTGTGGTGCTGTTTGTCGTGCAAAACCTGATTGGTTATAATAATGTGGACTTTTGGGTTTTTTTTTTATTTATTTATTTTTTGGTGGACCAAATATTGAAAGATATATTGTACTTGTAGTGAGCCAAGAGCGCTCACAGCCAACATTAATAATCTTCCCTTTAGAAAAACCCAATTAGGACTCTGTATTTCAAAAAGGGAATTCACTACTGGCAGTGATTAATTTCCCTTTGTGTCAAGTTCATCTAGGTGAGCGTTAATAGATTTTCAAGCCTCGGATTGCTGCGCTATTGTTTCCTGCTGCCTTTCCTATTTCTAAGAAACTGTTTTTAAAATGATGCAGATAACAAACATCAACAAGTTCGAATCACTAATTAGTTGAGATGTGGGGATCGATTCAGTTATATTCGTGATTCTTTTGTATACGACTCGTGTATCGCCACACTCACTCCAAAATCAATTTTTGTAAATGATTTATTACACTTATAATAGAGATTCACCAGTCGATCAGACCGGAATTGGCTGGTTTTCAGCTTGATCAGCCATAACTGATCACGTTAGACTTAACTGGTTCTGTGCCAAAGGCACAAGCGTCCAAGTGGTGCAACAGAAACACATTTTTATTGCATGACATTATCAAAAGTTGCATATCTTTTAAAAACCCTCCTACAGTGGCTTTTCCCCCCCCAAAGTCTGTGAGCGAATTATTCTCAAAACCACTCATTATTCACGCTAACACCAGTCTCAAAACTCCACGAGCGTGTCCACATCAGAAGCTGCACACACTCACAAAAAGCCGTCTGTGCAGTGCTTGCAGTTGCATAACACGCGCTCAAAACTTTTGAGGAGGTAATACATCGCCGTTTCTTTATAATTCTACAGATGGTGCACTCTAAACTATTCCCGAACTGGCATCCTGAGTGGGATAAGTGAATTATTTTCTAAGTTTCTTTAAGAATAAGAAGTACGGCACATACAGAGATACATGCTGCTCATTAGAAGTTTAGCATTTATTTAGCAAGTTGCATGTTAATCTCTTGTATTTGAAGTTAGTTTGTCTTGTTGAAGTGCTGCACCTTGTCTATAACCTATAGTTATAAGGAATGGGCTATATTCAATTGCTCATGTTCAAGTCAGTTGTGACGCTGTTTAATAAAGCTAAAGGTAAGAGAGCTTTGAGTTATGACAACTATTTTTTTAAAGGTTCAAAAAATTGAACAAAATCAGAAAAAAAATAATATTGAATCGATATAACCATAAAATCATAATTTATTACAAAATCGCAATATTAATCTTTATCTAGGTATATAGATTTGTATATCGTGATATTGTGTTAAGAGGTGCGTGGTGATTCCCATCCCTATTAATTAGTGTGTCAGTGGTTCCCTGGTGTATTTCTGGCTTTCAGCGCTCTGGTCCAGGTTTGATTTCCAGTCAGGAAACAAAACCAAGTCTCTTGCAAGTCGGTGTGCTCTCAGTGCCCTAATAAATTGAGGAGTGTTGTGTGTGTAAGGGCATGCCGCGGGCCAAATTGCATATGCAGACCTGGTGATCCCATCTGACAACCTCTAATAGAAAGAGCTAAAAGAAGAGGGCTTTAAAAAAAACAGTTACAGTCATAAACTTTATGCTAACTAAAATAAAATAAAAAATACATAAATCAGTGTTCTCAATTTTTTTTTTTTTAAAGTAATAAAACACATCTAGCCAAATTTCAGGGTTACATAAGCTGAGATCATCATTAAGTACAGTGCAAGCTGTTTTTCACATCTATTATTTATTTCTTCTTCTGGCTTCAGTGAAACAAAAGTTTTTTTTTTTTTGTTGTTGTTTTTGTAAAGTAAAGACAAAGTTCATTAACATGAATGTACCGTAGCTGCCTAGGGCTTAAAGTAACCTACTAATAATAAATAATAAATGATTCGGCAAATCGAAACAAGAATTATAGCGACATGTCTATATGAGACTACGCAGGAACTTGAGTGATGAAGCTGACTGAGATTGAGGAACTTTTTAGAGGCAGAATGCTGAAAGTGCTGGCATTTCTTTTCATCCATCTGTTTCTTCCCAAAGGTGAGTTATTTATGTATTTATGTATGTATTTCTAGTTCAGGCCACATGCAATAGTCTGACGTGGACCTCCACGGGAACGTCACTAGCCTACATGTTGCAGCATCGCAAGATGCAACAATTGGTCCACCTGATATTATCGTACATCCGCTTCTTCTACGCTTCAATTTTTTAGTTGAGTTAGGGGTTTCACAAATATGGCCCGAATCGAAACCTAACCAAAGATGATTGTAAATATCTACATTTGTACTTTTTCGTCTTCGCCAGGCTACGAAGGCGGCCAGATGGCAGCAGAGTCTTGGCAAGAGGTCGACACAGGTTGTTGGAGCTTAGAAAACAAAAGATAACACCAACTCTGTGTCACTAGAGAGTAACAAAGAGAGTGGGATAGAAACTTAACTTTACCTCAACTAGCGGTTTGGCGGTGTAATTGCACACAAGTATAAATGCCTTAAATGTGTATAAATGATGCGGAAGCATAAGTCAGTCTTTACAGCCCTACTGTTTTATTTCATATGACGCTGATTCTTGCTGTGCATATTTCTGCTACATGTAAATGTTTTTGGCAGATGCTTATGCAAATGTCTGCATATGCTCCGAGAGATACTGTCGATTCACAGACGTTTAATTCAGGCCCGGTTTTATAGAACTAAAGCTGCTGCTACACATTTAGATTTTTAAGTGGAAAGAAAACACTTGAAATGCAGATCGTCGTTTAGTTGGGAGAAAACTTAGCGTGTCACCTGAACGGGCAGGTGGCGTTGCGCTGGAAGAGGACACGTGCATGCAGCACCGACGACCAGGTGTAGAGAACGCGGAGTGCTTTCTACTGGACTACCCTGTAAACGCAATGCAATTTAAGTATAAAATAAACTTTCTAAGTAGATGTTGAGTTTTCCTTTTTTTTTCTGTATTGCGGGATAAAACATTTTTTTTTTTTTGGTTTTGTTTTGGCCGTGAAGTATGAATAGTGAACATCTTTAACTGAAAGTATGTTACTGTTTGCAATTGGAGGAACTTTTAGAGTTTTCCCCCTTTAACAAGAATGATCTTGCTGATCTGTGGTCTGTTTTGGAAATAATGCGAGTTCGCAATGATTTGTATTAATAAGGATTTAAATTCATATACATTTAGAATAAAAGTAGGAGTCATTTGAAAAGGAGAAAAGCTGTAAATGCTCAGTGAAGGGCGATAGCCTTGTGTGTGTGTGTGTGTGTGTGTGTCTCTGTGTGTGTGTGTGTAAGCTGTTCAGTAAAGTTCAGGAGGCTGGGCAGTGTAATACCATGATTGATGTGCTGAAAAATTGTCATAATGACTGTCCGAGGAGAGTAAATTATTTAAAAATATATATCTTTTTCTTTTCTTTCTTTTAAGGTTATTACTGTTTTGCTGACATTTTGTTAGTTATGTAAAGTATAATGTAGACATGCCGTCATATCACTACTGGGCAATTTTGTCATATCACCCGCTGCTAATCCAGAGTCTATGGGCGGAGCTCGTGAGTCACCCAGAGTCATTAGAGAACACGGGTAAGTGGAGATGTCAGCAGAAGAAAGCGAGCAATTATATTTATAACTTCAGACAGCCTTCGAGGGCCAGATGTGCAGCCTTTATTAGCAGTATTAGAAATATTTCTCCTCGTCATAGCGTGCGAGCCTCCACATTTCAGACTCCACTTTGCGACCGTATAAAACTAGTCAGTTTGAGGTTTAAAGACGTTCTGACTTTATATAAAGCTGTAGGACAACTATTCCTCGCATGCTTCCTGTGGACATTTTTAATGAGTGGGTTTAGCAGTAAAGCACACTTACTGGTGTGTCAGTTTTAAAGGAGCAGAAATACATGACTGTGTATTTCTATATAGTTCCCCTGTATAGGACTTGACAGAATTTAAGTTAAATGATTCGCCCCTGCAGTACATCAAGATCTACTCGCAATTACATGTTTTGTCTATGAAAAATTACTTGCTTTTACGCTAGCAAAATTCTGGGGAAAAAATTCAATCATGTTTTTTCTTTTTTTATTATTATTATTATTATTATTATTATTACAACAGGAGAATACCTAGAAGCATAAATCTATTTTACCCAAACAGCATGTAATTGGTCATATTTAGGCTGGTTTCTAACCTTAATTTGTCTCTTTCTGCAAAGATGATTCTTGTTAAGGTGCCAATTTAACAAGCACAGTAAATGCAGTCAGTCTGCTTAAAATTGTCTAAAAGCTTGCTAGTTAAATGCTTTTCACATGATTAGATTAAGCTTTTGGATATGTACATGCTGTAATAAAAGTAATTGAAGGCTTATTGATTCAGTTTGTAATAAGGTTGCAAATTTCAACATTTTTTTTTTTTTTTTTTTTGCCGAAAGTTAAACAAACACATTTTTTTTTTCTCAGTTTAGGTTTTAGCCAAACAGGTCTAGGATACAATGCCAACAAATTTGGTATTTTAGTTAAGAGTTAAAATAACTGTGTCCAAAACTGTGCATCATCTGAGCTGCAAATGCAACCTTGAGTGCTGTACAGGTGAATAGATTACAGGTTAATAGATATGCAAACTACGGAGAAATATGATGCAAAACAAATGATGTCTAAAATAGCAACCTGCACCAGACCACTATATATATATTAGGACAATCAGTATCTGCTTACAGTGTAGGAATATACTGTATATAATCAAAATATATTAAGTAGTAATCATTCCTATATTGTAATCAGATACTGACTGACAAAAACACACTTAATTAAAATAAATTAATGTGAAGTAATTAGAAAAACAGAACTGAGTGAATGATTGTATTTTATCAAATTTTTTAAGGCAATCTAGATGATGTGCTTGCTCTCATTTCTCATTTAAGTATATAATTATTTGCAAATGGCGAATAATATATAGAATTTTTTCTTTTTCTTAATTTGATTAGGTTCTAAATGTAGGGAGTGAGCCAAGATTTAAAACTTTAAATCCTAGTTAACAGGTTTCTATGGCTTCCACATGTAAACCATTATTTATTTATTTAGCAATTCATATAAAATTCATTTAAAAAAAAATAATAAAAAGCTGCAAAATTTTCTTGACTGCCTTTAGCTTTAATTATGACGCATAGTGTGGGGTTAAACTTGTATGAGAATGACCACATTTCTTGCACTAATTTGAAGGTTTCACACTGTCCTTACGGGTTTAAATAATATTTTGAACATTTCTCAACCCAAGTTAATTTCACGTCATTTCAAATCTTGAAAAAAAAAATTTTTTCGGTACTTTGACGCAGCCCGATAATTTGATCCTTCTGGTAGTGTGTTTATAATATTTTTGTTTCTTTGCAACACAAAGAAAAATATACATCGTATACAACAATACATAAGGTGAAATTGCTATAATTACAGTAATTTAAGCAAACATTGGCAGTACACTATATCCCACTGTGTACATTATCCTCAATTTTAAAATATATATTTTTTAAAACCATTAGTCATGGCTAGATATGTCAAATTTTTACAAGTTTGTTTGCTTGAATGCAGAAGCTTTCCAATGACAGCAGGGAAATAAAGATGTCCGTTTATAATCTTGTTAGATATTTAAAATTAAAAAGTAAGCCATACATATTTTAATTAAAAAAAAATATTCCATTCAATTCCATTCAATGTTTTTGCTTTAAATAAATCAGCAGTGGTATTTGGGTTCTGCCACCCGCAGGGAGATGGCATACCTGCAGCTTTTTTTTTTTTATTGTTATACAGATTCTAAATATAAATCCTAATTATATGTTTTGTAATTGCTATTTGAACTGTGAGTCTTATAACAGTTCATTCAACTTGAAGTGGTGCTAGTCCATTTCTCAACGCAGTAGGAAAGAAAGGAAGCCGCATCTCATGCACCACTAATTCTTCAGGTTTTCCTTTTGCGGATTTTTCTTCCTCGGCTCATTTTTGACTCGTCAGCCTTTTATTGAGCCAAGCGGGAGTAAAATTTTGCATGTAATAGCAGGATACAGGTATACAGCTGTATGGTCCAAAATTCTCTAATGTATTTTATGGTGCATATAATTTGGCAACAGGTTAGTGGTGCATGGCGTTGTTACAAGGTTCTGGGCTGGCTGGACGTGTTCGTAGTTGGAAAATTTCAATGTATGATGATATAAATATGTAAAACAAAATAATAATAATAATTGATGGTGGCAACTGTATTAGTTGTGCATATAAAAAGTCAGGTTTGTAATCATCCTCCTACTAGACTGGACTTTGTATAAAGCAGAAGATTATCACTTTGGACGAGACATGACATTTTAACAATCGACAATATAAGTTAGACACATCATTTCAGTGTTTATTAGATACTTTTAGTAGTTTTAATACTTTAAAACCTGTAAGGTAAATTAGCTGTTTGAGCAACATCAGACATTAATGCTATTTAATTAAACAGAAAATCAAATGGAAAATAAAGTCAGTCTAACTGCGATTCATGTGACACTGAAATGCTATTAACAGAGCCGTTGTGAGTTAATGTTCCAGCACTGCCACAGAGTCAGTGTCTGCCCATCAGCAAGCCTCTTAACCCAGTATCTGCTCTGCTACTGGATTTTCCCCACGACATCTGCTAAATGATTTGTAACCGAGCATTGAGCCTTGACTAATCTGCACCTTACATCCCACACGTCATTGTAGCCTAACAAAAAGAAGGCGCGTAATTACTATATTTAAACAAAAAAAAAAGGCAGACCTTCAGACTCCGGAGTTAACACCTCTGATTCACTGGCCTTGAAAAGCTGCCCAGATGTCCCATATGCTCCATTACTCAGGGAACCAACAAGATTCCAAGAAACACTTTCCGTCCAAAGACTGCTTTGTGTAAAATGTGTCTCACTCAGGCTCCAATACATAGAAAGCGTTCTTTAGAACCAAAGAGAAATTACTCGGTTCTGTTTCCTTCCTCTTGTTTGTTTTATTATCCCCATTTGACTTTAATAACCGAGCCGAAGCCTACGAACGCATGCAAGCAGAACCGTGCAGACCCTGCAGCAGAACCGAAACTCTTATTTGAAATAGAGCGCCTGTTTTTGTGTTAATGACACTTTTTTTTTTTTTTTTTTTTTTCTATTAAAGCAAACCTTTCCCCTTTCTTTCATTTTAGAGTAATAGGGCAGAAGTACAGAATCAATAGAGCCTGAAGAAATGGGTCTGTCTGAGAAAGGTTGGCCATGTAGGCACACGCATGCTGATGTTCGTGATCTTTTCTCAGCCTGAAGAGTCTTGTTTTTTTTTTTTTTGGTCCGTTTTTAAGGACTGTGTCTCAGTGGAAAATGGGATCCGCTGACAAAGAGGAGAGATTTCCTAATAGAGCTGGATTTGTTTATTTTTATTATTATTTTATGAAATGAGACCGAGTCATAAAACCTGTCCTTTCTTCACGACAGTACAGTATGTTTCTCGTTAGATAAGGTATGTGAGTGCAGGGGTGAGTATCCCAGTATATTTAATAATAAGCATTTTCATACATGTCATTAAATGTGCCAGACATTATAGACTGCTGAGATGTATAAGCTTGAAAGTACATTTCCAAGCATGTGTTTTCATGGTAAGTGCTATACAGTCCATCAGTAACGCCCCCTATTCTTGCACATTCATGCAGTTTTCCTGTCATGTGGCATCAGTGTAATACATGTGTTTATACAGAAACAAGTCAAGATCCAGGCTTTAGCTAATGTTCATATCACACATCTTCAGACTGATCTCAGTTTTCATTTTTAACATGGCATGATTTTTGGTACCAGATGGGCTTGTTTGGTTATTTCAGAAAACCCATTTCTCCTGGGATTTTCACACTTAAAAGTCTTTCAAAAAAAAAAAAAAAAATATATATA
>JAQMYJ010000011.1:21859913-21874779 GCA_030014305.1 Clarias laeviceps | reverse complement strand
TTCCACTGAGCATCATTACAGAGTGGACTTCAGGATAACTAACATGAATTTCCTGTTGTAGCACATTTGACCTTACAGCATGCAGTTACTGAAAGGATTTATGTATGATCACACTACCCAGTATCACCCAGGTGAAGGATGGGTTTCTTTTTGAGTCTGTTTTTTTTTTTTTCTCAAGTTTTTTTTCTTCCCATCACTTTAGGGAGGTTTTCTCTTGCCACTGTCGCCTCTGGTTTTCCACATTAGGAAACTGTATAACACAATTTATTTCAAAATCTCTATTAAATGTTGTATTTCTGTAAAGCAACATAAGCCGATTTTCAAATGTGCTGTAAGTGAGCAAGCTTATTATTATTATTATAATAAGTGCAGCATTAGATACAAATGTATACAAAACGCATTTACAACCAAGTAAACAAAACCAAATAAGGGCATACACAAAAACATAGTCAGAAACATAGCACGAGGTCATACATAGTGTATAAATTTACAAATGGTCATCAGATAAACAGTAAGCAAAGACATGGTCTGTAGCACTGTGGTCTGTAGGACCTCAGTAGGCCTCCGGGTCTCCTGGTTAACCAATCATAAGGCAGGATCAACAAAGGACAGGCAGGGCAGCAACCAATAGATTGCAGGTAAGGGTACACTGTAGAGGGTGGGACAAAAGACAAGTATACTCAATATCGTATTATTATTATTATTTATTATTATTATTACTTATCACTATCTTAAAATAAAAACCATTGTTCAGGTTATCAAAAAATAAAGATATCAAGCTGTTGGTACATGTTGTAACATTGAGTTGTGTTATTCTGTCCTTGCAGCGCGCACAAAGATATTTTTCACAGTTTCCTGGTTGTTATATTTTGGGGTTGTTTGTCTGTCTGAGATTCCAAGTAGTGCTGTATCAAAAAAAAAAAAGACTGTTTTTAGGAATGTGTATGGAATTAATTTAGCCAGCAAATGAATAAATTGAAATCCTTCAATTGTTCGTTTCCTGTTTTTCATGCAAAGAAATAACTTGCGCATTAATTTAAAGAATGTAAAGACCTGTTTTTTTTTTTGTTTTTTTAGTTACATCTTTTTTTTTTCTTTTAACAGTCCGTCTTAGATTTGAGATTTTCATTAGCGTGATATCTCAAGAGCAAGTGGACGAATGTTAGTTGGATGTGTATGAAATTACTTTCGAAACCAGCATATGAACTGATAGGATTTGAAATGAATCCAGACAGGATTTTGGTCACAGCAAGATTTAAACATAGTTTTTCCTTAGAAGCTTTATTTGAAGTATATTTTAAGGGTACACAAATTATTCACAAAAACCTAACTTACTGGTGGTGGAGGCATCTTCGAGTTCAACTTGTCCACAGTGAATAAAGAAAATAAATGTCCACTTTATTCCAGCTCACTTCTAATGGCCTTGATCCAGCGTTCATGAAAGTTTATCTTGAATAAGTGGGGACGAGTAACATATTCCTGTTTGTATTTCTCAAAAAACTTTTATCCTAATGTCACTCTTTTTATCATATGCTATGTATTAGTTTTGAGCAGTAGAGTCAGTCAGCATCAACACCCTGGGCTATAACTGTTGGTGCATATAGAGGCATCATCTATCATGCTGGAGTAATGCGCCAATCGACCTGGATCGACCGGTATCGCCCACCAGGAGCTTTCTGTTCAGACGTGGCAGTCACGTCTTAATATTTACAGATCAAGAAAGCTAGAGGGCAGGTGGGAAACCTAATAGATCTATTTGATTAAAAAAATCTCGGTGAGAAATGTCGGATTTGGCCCAGGCTCAGTGATGATGCATGATGGGTTTGCTTACTGTTAGATACTTCGACATGTAGATTCCAATATTAGCTAGAGTGTCAGAAAAGGAAAGTCTTTCTTTTACCTCTATCCTGAGTACATAAATAAAGAAATAGACATGTAATGTATTTTGAAGCCATTGCTAAACATCTGTCTTTCCCAAATCCAATTTCTTACCAAGGCTTGACGCACCGATCGTTAGCATTAGATAAACCTTTCCAGTTATAGCAGTGGTTTTGTTGTGCCACATGCTTCTGTGCTCTACCCTAAAAATGTTGAAAAATGGTGGTTATCTTTTAAAGGTTAGTATTATCGACCTGCAAAGTTTGTGTCATAGAGTAGACTGAGGGCACTTTCACATCCATTAGACCATGTACTTCAAACCAAATAGGGTTATAATGTATAATCTGTTTTGAAATGAAGCAAATCTGGCAGTCTTCTATAGTATATGCCCTCTCCAATAGCAGTAGTGTTTTTATTTGGTACTCTAATGTCTACTAATGTCAGTTTGGGTGATGATTTTGTTTTAAGTGTTATTATTAATAGTTTTTTATATAAATATATTATATTGTACTTATTATAATATTTTCACAATATTATATTATATATGCCTTTTCCAGTAATGAATGTAGTGGATTCACAGGAGCTTCTGGATGAGCTGGAAGCAGAAGTGGCAGTGGAATTGTATGAACAAGTAGTATTGATTAAATTAAGCAAATCAGGAAGCAAAAAAAGAAAGAAATCAGTCAGGAGGGTGTAGAACTAAAAATATTTTAACAGTACTTTCATTTATTGGCTTAAAGTACAGTACTGTGAAAAAAAAAGTCTTGGACACATGAAAATAAATACTATTAGAGCAAGGGTGTCTTTAAAAAAAAAAAAAAAAAAAAAAATGGAAAAAACTATAAATCCCGGTAAACTGTAAATATTAAACAAAGTCAGTATGACAACGTTTTGGGGACCGTTAATTCTCAGGTACAATATGTCCAGTTTTTATAAAAACCTGCAAAACCACCCAGAGTTCTTCTCAGGACGTTGACTTGTTTTTTTGTTTTTTCATGCAAAACCCAGCAGCTTCCATTTATTTATTTATTAATTTTTATATTTTGTTTTTTTACTGAAAAGGGTTCAATATAACATGCTGCTCTCCTTTCTGGCTTGCTGATATATTTTTTTCCCCCAAGTTGAAATTTTGTGCTGGAATACTGATGTTTGAAAATCAGAAATGTTTTTGTTCTGACTCAATCCATAGGGAAGTTTGTACTAAAAACAAGGTGTGCCTACGACTTTTGTATGGTACTGTATGTAAAAAAAAAATTAAAAAATTCCTTAGAGCATGAAGGTGATATAACTTGTTTAATTCACTTGTTTAATTGCTGGGCAGCACAAATAGAACACACACTAGGGTTCATTTGAAATGGATTAAAATGTAAAAGCAGAGTTAACATCAAGCAGTTTTTAGTCGATTGTCTCAGTGTTTGAGCTGCTGATGGTATTATCTTGTGTTTGTGTGTGGGGTGTGTGTTTATGCGTCCAAACAAGATTTTTTTCTTTTTTACGTTCACTTCTGTTGACACAAATATCGCTTTGCTCGGAATAAACAAACAGCGCGTAATCATTACAGTTATATTTTTCACCTTGAGTGTTCTCGGACTAATTAAGGAAAGTGTGCGGCTGCAGCAGCCGTCGTGCCAGCTGGCTGCCTCATGCTCTCTGGACTGATGAATAAAGGCATAAATTGTTCATGGCGGACGGACGGCTCTCCAGCGACCCTTACGCCACGGGCGGTGGCGTGCTCCAACTATCAATCACAAGCCCTTTTTATCAATACGCCCTTTGCTTCTAACCTGCATCTCATTACAGATATTAACGCCAGTACATCATATTGGGAACATATTTATTTAAAAAAACTAAAATCTCAGTTGTAACACTTCACTTGTCCTTCGTTTGTCTTTTCTTCTTTCTCGTTTTCCTCATTCTTTGATTCCATTTATTCAGGGATCCCTTTGAGCTTCCTTATGTCTTCCTCAACTTAAAGGCCTTGTTTTAAACCCAGGTCCCGTCTGGTGTCTATCCTTAGTGCTGCTTCTCCGCAGTGTCATGTCGGGATGTAGGATTACACACCCCTGGGCCATGCGCAGATGTGTACTTTGTTTCCAAATTGATTGGGCTCTTAGTCTCCAAGCGGATCTTATCTCTTCAAAAGCACCTTCCTCTAGGGAGAGGAACTATCCATCAAGGCCTGGTTAAACAGGACAGGCAACCATCATGGGAAATTTCCTGCCAATTAAAACCAAATCTGAGTGCAGGGGTGACCATCCACCCCATTTCTCAAATGTTTTATGCATGTTACAAGGACAATGATACCCAGGTGCACAAGTTACCAGTGAAGGAAATCATATAACCTTTCTGAAATATGTACATATTCATTCATTCATTCATTCATTCACCCTGATGATCTATATCAATCCTCTTATATTTTGTTTTCAGACCCTTTCTTTATAATAATAAAGAAACCATACCTGTATTCTTTTTAACCTGCAATATCTCTGACTCGTTCCGAACCGGTTCTGCCAGGTTGCTCATCAAATACATAGGTAGTTGTCTAGTTGCCAATAAAACTGCACAAATACCATCCATCTGTTATATCCATTCATGAGTATCTAAATAAAATCAAGAGTATCAATCAGACGAGGTGATGACCGTTTATCCGTGTAATCATGTATAATTGCACTTTGAAGCTTTTAAATGGAAAAGGACTAGCTCGTTATTTTTCTTTGCTAATTAGTTTTTCAGCCAAATTCTGATTATGGCTTTCATGATTAGCTGGCTTTTAAATAATAAGACATGTGCTGTCTGAGATCTGTTTCAGAGTTGAAGCCTCCTACGTTCTCTTTGCTGATACTCTACCAGGACCGTTGAAGGTTACAAAGTTCCATTCTGCCACTCCTACCTCTAAACACATGATACCCACACCCACAGTAGTACCTCTTCACACCTACTACCACCACAACCGGTCCAACACCTCCATAGCTGCTCCTACCTTTCCATACCCTCTACCACTTCCACACCCGTTACATCCACACCTGCTCTTCCACTCCCATAGCCACACCAACACTTTCTCCCACCTCTGTCATGACCACAACTCTTACCCCTACCACCGGCTACCACCACAGACTTCAATCCGTAAGACTTAAAACTCCTCTTGCCATTCGTCACACACCTTCTCCATCTCAGCAGCTCCCACCTCTCCACACCCGCATCATCACACCTCCTCCCGTCCCTTCTACCATTCCCACTCATTATCCATTCTCCTATACCTCCTCCCATCTCTACCACCTGCTCCCACTCCCACATCGACCCCACCACACCTCCACTCCTGTTACCCCTACTCCCATTTCTCCACACCTTCTACCACCCCTCCCATGCCCACATATCTCCCACACCTGCTCCCACATCTCCACATTCTGCTACCACCCCCATCCCTGGTCTTTATTTTATCCTCATAACCTCTGTGGTTGTGTTTATTGATTCAGTTTTATTTCTTGTAAAGATTAAAACACAAGTCTGGCTGTTATGGAAAAATAGTCAGCAGCAGGGTGGTGCAGTGTGATTGTAGCCTGGTGCGAAACAGAGTTACGGTTACCAGTCTGCATTCCTCTTATCCCACAACAATTTTATTTTTATAATTTCATATTTTACAAACCATTTGCATTTATAGTAACACTAAACATTGCATTACATCTGCAAGTAAAGTTATAGCAGCTATAAATCTTCCTTCCTCTTCACCAGGTTCTACTCCCATCTTTATTTTATCCTCACTCGATTCCACAGTGGCTAAAGGGTCAGCCACGGGTTACTTGCCTTTATGCATACATGAATCTCTCGCTCAAGTCCTCTCATCATCTGCTGACCCCAATCAACAGGCTGCCTGGTAGCTTAAGAGGGTACAAATGAGAAATGGAGAGGAAAAGATTGCCCTGAAGAGCTAGATTAAAGCTAGATTGACTTAAACGTTTTCTACTTTCCTGCGTTACACCATCACTACCTGCCGCACTTCACCAGGAGATACTAAAGTGTTTCGGCTCGAAGAAGTGTGTACACAGGCTAATTTGACCATTGTTCGTGCTGGATTAACATTTTCTGAGCCTTGTTCATGAGCCTGCTCTCATGCTGAAATGTTAACTGAAATGCCAAAATTTCCTAGTCGAGCCTTGCCTGTTTCTTCAGGGCCACCGTTGTCACTGGTTTAATGTTAATTAGCGTGTTCCAGTCCTGAGTGGCAACACGGCTCCAGGTATAGCTGCTGATGTTCCTCTGAACCCAAGGAACCCCCTGGGGAATTGCCTTAATGCTCGCAGAGATAAAAGAGCCAGAGTCAAAGGCATTTTGGGGGTTTGGCGGGGGGGTGGGGGGGGTGCAGAGATGCAGTTTCTTAAGCTTTTATGTAGCTTTCTACGAAAGAGCATGGAATGACTAAGCCTAACTATTGATTTTTTTTATTTATTTTTTTTTGCTGTTACTCAGAGTTCAGATGTATTTTTCAAGATAACGGAAGGTTATTTTTTTATATAAATAAAAACTAGATCTCCACATTGAATTTTCTGGGAATTACTCCAGAAAAGCACGGTAGAGTTTATTGGTACAGTATCCTTCCACTTATTTCTAATATTCTTACCTGTGAGAAATCAAAGTTATTGGCTTCATGGGTATTGCTTTTAAACCACTACTGGGATCTTCTGTTTCAAGGTATCAACTTGATCTCGTTAGCCCCATTCACACAGCCTGTTCAAGGTAGGAATATTTCACCATTGTTATTGCGCTGTTCTGTATGGAAGGAATAATAGCAGAATCAGGGGTCGGTGTTGACTCACCTTTGATCTCGCATCGGAGGTAGTGACCGGGCGAGACAAAATCTATGTGAAGACCGAGGCCCCCCGCATTTGGAACATGCCATTTCAAAGTTGGTCAATCATTAGCTGCTGTAACAGCCTCCACACTTTTGGGAAGACTACTGCGGTTCACTCGTTCAGCCAGAAAAGTGTTACAGAGGTCAGGCAGTGATTGAACTGAAACGCCTCAGATCTTCTCAGCTGAAAAGGTGTTCTGTGGGGGTCAGGATCACAGCTATGCGACGAGCATTTTAGATCTTCCTCCCCAGCATTGGTGGACCATATCTTGCACAGGCCCATTGTCATGTTGGAACGTGATTGCCACTCTTAGTCCAGTGAAGGAAAATTGTACGGCTTCACCAGTTTGGAGAAGAGCTGCATATTGGTGTGATGGTCATAACGTTGGCCGTATAGCATACACCAATCAGCCTTACGATTAAAACCTCCTGCTTAATATTGTCAAAGCAGCTCTGACTCGACAAGGCATGTACTCCGCAAGGTGTGCGCTTGTATCTGTCACCAAGATGTACGCAGCGGATCCCTTAAGTCCTGTTAATTGTGAGGGGGGACCTGAGTGGATCAGACTTGTTTGTGCAGAAGATACATTTAAAACATTAAACTCTTTGGTATGCTCTTCAAACCATTCTTGTGCAGTGTGTGTAAAATTAACATCCACATGAATGCCAGAATGCAAGGTTTCCCATCAGAACGTTGTCTTGCGCATCACACATCCTCTTCTGGCTCGCCTTATTCCCCTTGCGCATCCTGATTCCATCACACACCTGGCCATCCACAAGAGCCATCATCTTCCAATGCTCCATGGTCTAGGTTTGATGCTCGCATGTCCATTGTATGTGCTTTTGGCCACTGCATATCGGGACCTGTTTTGGAGATGCTCTCAAGTCATCGAGGCATCGCATCTTGGCCCATGTTAGTCACTTAAATACACTTTATCTTACACTTGACTTGACCTCATACTTGCCCATTTTTCCTACTTCCAACACATCATATTTGAGAATCTTCTCCCTCTTCAAATATGTCTCCCTAATATATAGCAGGTGCCACTGTAACAAGATAACGGTGTTCACAGTGCATACGCTACAGAGGATCGACTTGAAAGGTGACACATTTATGGTTTAAGTGTGGAGTTTGGTGAAGGTGGTGAATTTTTATTTTTTTTTTATCCCTGTCAATATCCTACCATCTAGTAGAGTTCTCTTCAGCTGGGACTTGCAAACAAATTGCTGGTCTTTAGCGTATCCATGTGGGATCATCCCCAGGAGTAGAAGCTGAGTTCAGGAAAGCTCCAAACATGAAGAAGGCAGTAGAAGTGTGTCAGGATCACTCAGCAGGAGTCCTGGCAAAGAGCAGATTATTATGTGTGCTCTTATCCCTCGGTGGTTTAAAAGGCGGCTGCACAGTGTGAGCAGAGTGCAAGTGAGAACGCAGGCAGATCTACGTGTGACAGCATAACTAAAACTGAGGATGCTGGCTAAAACCTTACGGAGTACCACAGTGTCAATGTGACGTGAGAAATGGGGTCACATCTGAAACATGTGGCATGATGAAGTAGGAGAGGGGACGGACGTTAGGGATGGGAATCACCAGGGACCACACAATTCGATATTATCAAAATACCTTGGTGTTGATTCGATTCATATTACGATTCTGTAAGTATCATGAATTCGTACGTTCATTTAAAGTTTTTTTTTTTTCAGATTTCAGATGAGTAATTAAATGTAGCCCGTTCAGTATAGCATTAGTTTTTTCACTGAAACAAAACTAACTTCAAGTATTATTTCTAAACTAACTTAGCAAATAATTCACTCCTGCCACACGGGATGCCGATGTGGGACTAGTTTAGAGTGCACCACCTGTAAGGATTAAACAAATGCCTTCAATCTGTACTAATTAATGATTAGAATTTGTTAATGTTTATTTGCGCCGTTTTAAAATAGTTTCTTAGAAGCATGAATCGGTAGGAAACAACAGCAATCCTAGGCTTGAACTTTCATTAACACTCACCTAAATGAACCTCTAAAATGAATCACTGCCAGAAGTGAATTCCCCCCTTTTAAATTAAATGAAATAATGTACTGAGCAGCTCATATCTGTGTCATGCACCATAATTATCTCTAAACAGACTTAGCAAATAATTCACTCATACCACACGGGATGTCAATGTGGGAATAGTTTAGAACGCCATCTGTAGGATTATAAAGGAACGGCGACGCTTTACCGTCTCAAAACTCTACTTGACAATGAAAACACGGGCCTGTACAGCTTTCGATTTGCATTCGCAATGATTGATTGTTTATCTGGTGTGAGTGTAACAAATGGGTTTTGAAAATAATTCTCTCCCAAATTTGAAGAAAAAGGCAGATTGGACGTTACTTTCGATAATGTGACACCATAAAAATGCACAATTCAGAAGCCAGTGTACTCGGCACAAAATCTGTTAGACCTTAAGTGGATTGTTCATGGGCCATCGGATAAATTAATTTAATAAATAGAAATGGGTGAAAAATATAGTGTCAGTTTTGAATCGCGATTCTTTTGTGTGGCGATTCACGTATTGCCAAACTGACTCCAAAATCGAGTAAAAAATAAAAATAAAAATGTATAATAAAGATCAACCAGTTGATCCAGCCAGTGACCAGAATTGGCTAGATTTCAGTTTGATTGGTCGTGAGCGGTGATCAGCCAATCAGCTTTCGGATATAACGATCCTGTACCGAGCACAGAAGCTTCCGAGTGGCTCAACTAAAGCACATTTTTATGGTGTTACGCTATTAAAAATCGCATGTGTTAAAAGCCTATATTCTGCCATTTTCTCCAAACCTCCAAATCCACTTAGTACATACACTAATTAGTCGAAAATCGCGTGCGTCATAAGGCCCGCGTGCTCGCGTTTGAAGCCGCAACGCGTCCATATGCTTTGCCACTCAACCTGCGCGCTCACTGGTGTTCGAGGAGGTAAAACATCGCAGTTTCTTTATAATCCTACAGGTGGCGCACTATGAACCATTTATACATTTTTATCCTGTGTGGTAGGACTGAATAATTTCATAATTGAAAAATCTGTATTGTATTTGTGTTGGTTTTTCAAGTGAGAAATCTAAAGTTATAAGAGAACGGACTTACAAGTAAGTAATCATGAAACTTTTTAAAGGTTTAAAATTTTAGCAAATCCGGGGACAAATGTAATGTCAAATCAGAATATTTATAAAATCGTGATACTTATAGAATCATAATTTTAACCGAGTGTGATATCATCGTATCGGGAGGTCACTGGTGATTCCCATCCCTTGTAACATAGCGATACATGAATCTCCACGCAAAACTATTGCGATCCCTAACTGAACTCGATTTTTCTCTGTCTTAACCACAAGCGTGATTAAACACACATGTAGAGGTTTCAGAGTTAAAGCGTTGTGGTTTATGATCGTGTGGTTCCTAGTGTGTTGAAAGTGGATGCGTGGGATCGTAATGCCTCTCTATAGGGCTTTAAGCTGGAAGGAAAGAAATGATGTAAGACGATCACAGCAGGACGTGGATTTAACTGCTTATGAACGTTAATGTCGAACACAGAGACGGTGTGATTTTCAAACTAACATAAAAAAAAAATAAAAAACATCCCTGCATACTGATGAGCTGTTATAGCACTGTGTTTAAACAGTCAAGACTGTGTCAGTGTGTCAGTGTGTGAGCGAGAGAGAGACTCTGTTTCTTTGCGTGTCACACACTGCTTGTGTATGATGCTGTGGCACAGTGTGTGTGAGACACTGCGAGTGTGTGAGACATTCTGTTTAAGATTGATTGTACCATCATCGAACTCTGTATGTGTGTATGAACGACTGTGTGTTTGTGTATGTGTGAGACACTGCTAGTGTCTGATACTGCTTCTGTGACATTGGGTTTAAGATTGTGTGCCACTATGTGTGTGTGTGTGTGTGTGTGTGTGTGTGTGTGTGTGTGTGTGTGTGTGTGTGTGAGAGAGCGAGAGAGAGAGACTGCCTGTGGGTGATACAGCTTATATGTGACCCTGTGCTTAGGAATCTGTGTGTGTGTACATACCCACTCTCTCACACACACACACACAGATTGAACAGGTCAGTGTGTGTGTCAGACACATGCTGCTTTCCCTCTGCCCCTATCTCAGGGGAATTAGTCTCCCAAATGTCAGCCTATTTTTAACCCGAGTGAGTGAAATCAAACCCGGGCCTCTGCCTCTCGTTATCGAGCCCTTTAGCTAGAGTGAAGTATCCCGAGAGCTCAGGTATCAAACAGAATACACTACACTCGTCTCCATCTTCTCCTCTTCTCCTTCTCCATCTTCTGTCTCTCTCACTGATGTGTTCCAGAGCAAGTAGTCCAATAGTCCAGATCACCAACATCACAATCAGATCACCAACATCTATTCATTAATGTGTCTTACCAATAAAAAATTTTCCAGTGCGATGATTTTACTAATGGCACAGATTTTTGTTGTTGTTTATACTGCCAGATCTGGCTTTTCTCTAAACATAATGTTTTTCTCTCTCTCTCTCTCTCGCTCCGCCATCAAAAAAAAAAAAACGCACCGTCCTGTTCCGAGTGAAGTATTTGCGCTATTTCCATACGAGCAGTATCTAGTGTTTCACACCATGGTGTAGAATTAATTGGGCCGTGTTTTGAATCTCCACGCGCCCCGTGCTCCCCTGAATTTCAGGCACTAACGCTCGCAAACTTTTTCTCAGCGCTCGCCGCTGTTCCCAAAGATGAATCAGACGGAATAGAAAGTTGAGGTTCGTAAGAGCGCAAGCTGAGTGTTTACAGCTCATTGTTAAGGCGGAGTCATTTCCTTTAATCACACACACACACACACACACACACACACACACACACACACACGAATGTCGAGGTAATTGTGCGTCCGAGCCCATTATGATGCACCAGTACTGGTGTTTTTGTTGAGTAACTGCTGAAATCTTCTAATTTGTGGTTTAATTGTCTGTCTATTTACAGTATGTATACAGAGGTGAGTCGAAAATGATCCACATTCCGATTATATTAAAACTTCTGATGGTTTCATCAGAGTTTCCTGCTAAAGGCTACTGTACTTCAGTTCATTAAAACTGCGGTGCGAGGAAAAATAGATGCCCCACTTCTGCACCAAAAAAAAAAAGTAGCGTGAAGTGATCTGTTTTTTTTTGTTTGTTTGTTTGTTTGTTTGTAGTCTCACAAAACTCATAGAGGAGCATAAACAGAAGTGTTTAGGTATCTGCAAACAAAATTTGGACCGATGGTGAAGGTTTCTTGTAGAGAATCATTATTGGTGACGAAGCATGGATTCATCACTACGAGCCTGAGAGTAAACAGCAGAGTGTGTAACGGAAACATCCTCAATCGCAGGCTGAGAAAAAGTTCAAAAGTCAACCATCAGCTGGAAAATTCATCAACGCTTACAGTTTTCTGAAGAGCTGAAGCCTAATATATATATATATATATATATATACACACACAGTCTTATCTCCTCTTCTAACCTCCATGCTGCTTTTCATCCATGTACCCTGTTTGAAAGCATGGAAACGTGGGTCTGTTCTCACCAAACCAGCTGCTTCATTTTATTGATTTTTTTTTTTTCTTTTTTGAATTTTTTTTCCAGCTCACGCACCCTTTCACTGCCTTCAAAGCACCATTATTGGATTTCACCGATTACCGATTATTTTTTTTTTTTCCCTTGTTTTCATTTTCAACTCACTCTTTTTTATCTCCTAATCTAATCAGCATCTCTTTTTTTTTTTCTCTCTCTCTCTCTCTTTTCACAGCCAGAGGTGTCCAGTGTGCCAGATGCGCCCGAAATCCAGATGCCGCTTTCTGAATACCCGCCGCCGCCGGAGCCCTCTGTGAGGAGCTCCGATCCCCCTGCCACCTCTCTGCCTCTTTCTTCTACATCCGCCTCCTCTTCTGCACGAGAACGGGACAGGAATAGAGACAAGAAAAAGAAAAAACACAAAAGAAGGTCTCGTTCCAGGTCGCGTTCCAGATCCAAAACCAAGCACTCGCTACCGAGCTCGTACCGCAGCTACAAAAGGGCCAGGTATAAATATCTCTCATTTTTTTCCCCCCTTTAAATAACAGCGTTCTTTACAGATACCCAACAGGACTTTGTACTTAAAGCTAACCTTCTATGATTTTCCATCTGTGATCTTTTGCTTGTTTACAGCATGCCCTTTAAAAAAAAATTAAAAATGCAAAAAATATTATATATATTAATTGACAACATCGTTACAAGGGTTCAGACGTACAGTATAAACCCTCACACCTACAACATACCACATTCGCTCTACCTTTTTTGTAATCACCGTTTCAGAAAAGGAGCTCTTCTCTTGTCATTTCACTTTTCACGACTCGCCAATTTGTCCTTATCAGCTGCTGAAGTCGCAGTAATTACTCTCGTCTCATCCTGCCGTTTTTGACACGCCTTAATATATTTTCTGCAGATTGAATCATTTCTGCCCCCGGCTTGAAATCACTTACAGTGCAAATTAAAGGCTGGAATTGAGGTCTCGGTTTCTTTCTCACCTCCCTTTTTTTTTTTTTTTTACCTTTAATTCTTCTTCTTTCTTTTTTCCCTCTAATTATTTTCTTTCTTTCACGCTGTTGCTGTCTGGCCAAGAAGTATGGAGATTTAAAAAAAAAAAATTTTAACTAAAGAGGGTGAAAGTGAAATGAATGAGGAATGAACGTATTATTCAAGAATTAAACTATGATGTCTAATTATCTAATACCGGATTATGAGAGCATGAAACTAATGACTGCTAATCTGTCACAGTTGAGCCTCTGAATCTCTGCTTAGCTTTGCTGATGTACACAATTCCCACTCTTTAAAAAAAAAAAAAAAAAGTGTAAAAGCTTGCCCCTTTTGACCTGCCGACACTACAAGAATAGATGTATGAGGTTTCACCTTCAGCTTATCTCCGCATGGGCTTGTCTGGCTTTTGTACTCCAGCTGATCTGCTCAGTCAAAGGTGGAAACTACAATAGACAAGGGAAGGAAAATGAGTTGGCTCATGCAGTCACACACACAGCTGGTGCAAACACACTGTAGTTTTCAATTACCAAGGGTCCGGATCTTGCCTCAGCCCGGCTCGAGACGCTCCATCGTGTCTCTAAAGCTGATGACATTTGAAAACAAAATGACTTTTGTTCAGGTTTCCATGGTGATCCTTTAAATTGTTAAAGTATTAAACATAGCTATGTAGCATTTTTTTTTCCCCTCAGACAAGGTAAGTGTTTGATAGTTGTGTATGCATATAAATATTATATAAATGTTAGAAATATTATCAATATTGTAAAAACTCATAGAAACACATCTAAAGAAATTAATATACTGTAGTAGAAAAGTGAATTAAAAAATGTTAACTTTCATATAGTCTTGATTTATTACATTTTATTTAATTTTTTTGGTAATGGTTGGGCATTGTGGCGTTAATGGTTAGCACTGTTGTTTCACACCTCCAGGGTCGAGGGTTAGATTCCTGCGTCACATTAAAGCCATGTGGGTTTTGCATGTTTTTGCTTGGTTTGTTTTCTCTAGGTCAGGGGTCGACAACCCGCGGCTCCGGAGCAGAATGTGGCTTTTTCATCCTTTCTTGTGGCCTCGGAAAATAAATAAGACTTAATTAAAATTAATTTTACTTTAGTTCGTAAATTTTTTAAATATAATTCTAAATTTGAAGATTATGGTGATATTGTAACAAAATCGCTCAAAATATGCATCATAACCGCCCATGTGCGACACTCGCCGGCACGCGATTTATTGAGCTTTTCGACCCCGGTTTTATTCAAGTTGACAGCTGACTGCATGCTCCAGTACACACGATAAAAGGTTGACGGCACACAAGCAGACGGCATTTTTGGTTTGTTGCAGGTGGATGATTTAAGTTTGGCTTTTTATTTCATAAATATGAGAAGGACTCAAATAGACATTGAACCCAGTGTCTTTTTTTTCTGAGTTCAAAATGTTTTTGTTGCATGCAGAAATAAAATTTCGTTTTCTCTGTAGCAGTTCATTGATTTCATAGCCTAAAGATAAAAAATGTACACTACCGTTCAAAAGTTTTAGAACACTTGCAAATTTCTTTGTTTTTGTTTAGTGATTTATTTTCTACATT
>JAQMYJ010000011.1:21839189-21859813 GCA_030014305.1 Clarias laeviceps | reverse complement strand
ATGTAGAAAGAAATAAAAATCAGGAACCATCATGGAGTTAGAAAGTGTTCTAAAACTTTTGAACGGTAGTGTGTATATGCAGTGTTATCTTAATTTTGTATGTCAAAAGGGTTTTGTGGCTCCCAGTGTTTTATTTTCTGTGGGAAACTTGACCAAGTGGCTCTTCGAGTGTTTAAGGTTGACGACCCCTGTTCTAGGTGCTCCAGTTTCCTCCCCCAGTCCAAAGACATACTGTAAGAGTAAGCTAATATTTTCAAATTGCCCGTAGTGAGTGTGTGCACCTCCCCACAGTGGTATAAAAAATGAGCGAGTGATTACAGCTTACAATGTGTGAAAGTAAAAAATTCAAGATCTCAAAATAGAAGAATGTTTCCTAAGAACAGTCACAAAAAGATTTACAATAAAAAAAGTTATGCATTCAGTACTTGAGTTGGTACTCGTTTAGCAAGGATTATGAGGACCAAGTTGCTTTGATAGCAGCCTTCAGCTTATCTGTATTGTTGGGTCGGCTGATTCTCATCTTCCTCCTGACAATAGGTTCTCTGAGGTTCAGGTCAGGTGAGTTGGCTGGCCACAGTAATAGATTAGTCGGCAAACCAGTTAGTGGCTGTTTTGGCAATGTAGTCAGGTGCTAGGTACTGCTGGAAAAGGAAATCATCTCCTCTACGCTTGTCAGCTGGCAGAATTATGACAAGCTATAAAGTCTTCTGGTTAAACGACTGTGTCGATGTTGGACTTTGTACAACACAGTGGACCAACATCAGCAGGTAACATGAATCACCACCAACTGGAGAAACTTCACTCTGGACTTCATGAAACTTGAATTCCGTGCCTCTCCACTTTTCATGGAAGTTTGTTTTCCAAATAAAGTCCAACATTTCTTGGCATCTGAAAAAAGAGAACTTTTACCCCTAAATGATCCACTTGTTTTTCTTTGCTTTTTTTTTCTTCTTTTTTTTCCTTACCCTAGGTAATATTTCAGACATTTTCTCTGGGAACGCAAGACTTTTTTTTTTTTTTTAATGTCTGTGCATGGTGGCTCTTGATGCACTGACTCCATCCTCACGCCACTCCTTGTAAAGGCTTTGCTTGATAATCTTTTTTTATCCTGAAATAGACAGCACAAGGGTAGATGTGCGAGTTGATGCGCTCAACACTAGGGTCATTATGTTCACAAGTTTTACACAACATAGGTTATATAGCACATATGCATGTTGTAGATAGGGTTGCAAATAGGTAGTATTTTATTTCATTGACGGTCTTTTAACAATGTTTTAGTCACAAGACCATCTTTGTTTGACTAGTGCACCAGTTAAATAACGAACAACCATTTGTTTCGTCTTTCAGCTCTTCACAGCTTCGCCTCACCCTAATCTATTGCTGACCCTCATCTGCTTCAGCTTGACTATTGTGCGGTTATTCACAGGTCACATGCTGCACATCTCTTCTTTCCAGACCTGTCCAAACACTTCTGATAGAACAGGGACACCAGGGTGGGTCATGACACCCTTTTCTATGAGAATGAGATATAAAGGGCATTTGCAGACCTGTCAAACCTTCACATATTTTAAAATCAGGAGCCCTGATTTTCAAAAATCTGCCAAAAGAGCAGTCGTCTTTCTTCCCCTTCAATAAAAAGAGCAAATCAGCCGCTCAACGTGTGAATCTGGACTTGTGTGTGTGTTTTGACCTCTCCAGTATTAACTGACATTTTGAAAACTCCCAGTCCCACTTTCTATAGGTAAATCAAGAAGGTTTTTAGGTCATTGGTGTAAAATAAAATCTATCAGCATACAGAAGGTATTGAGACAAAAAGTGCTAAATAATGACCAGTATATAGTATGAACTCCTTCATTCTATAAAATCTGCTGGAATCCAGCGCAGCATTGAGTCAACAATACATCTGCTGTACACTGGTTTCAGTCGCTCAATCCATCTGTACTTGATTGCTTCCTGAAGATCATAAAAAGATTTGCCACAGAAGTTCAAAATTCACTTTTAGTTTTCGTTTCTGAAATTAAACATCCTGCCACATATCTGTTGCATCCATTAACTAATTTAGCTGATTCTGATTAGCACAACTGTTCAGCCAGATAGGCTCAAATTAATTAGTGACATCACCAAATAGCTTTGTGAAAAGATAGAAATATAACACATGCTGTATGTCGCCTTAATAGTTTTGGCCGCCACCATATGTTCGACTTGACTAACATTAGACAAGTATCTGGCACATCTTTTTAATTAAATACTGTTAATACAATTTCAGGTGTTGAAAAATTTTCGACTAAAAATGGATTTTCTAAGCCTCAGAGTGGCACAGTGGTAAAGTGCTTGCCCTATCATCCGGGGATCGCTGGTTCGATCCCTGGGTGATGCTGTTACCTCTCACAGCCGGAGGCCTAAAGAGAGTTGATTGGCCCTCCCGGCTGAGTGGTAGTAGTAGCCTTAATGTGGGAGCCCCCTAGTGACGGGGAGGAATTGGCCACGACTAAAATAAGGGAGAAAATCGGGAAAAAATCCCCCCCCAAATTTTTTTTTAATGGATTTTCTAAAACCAAACCTCACAATAGCTGCGTTCACATGGGCAATATTTCTTCAATCCAATTTAAATCATTCCGATTAAAGTCTCCAAATTAGCTGTTCAAAGCCAAAGATCCCTTTGTATATGTGAAATATGAGCCAATTATTGATCATTTCTGTGCTAAAGACCAACTGGATCAAAGTCTTATGTAAAGGCTGGTGAGAAAGAGAGAGAGAGTTCACACAGAGTTTACTAATCAGTAATCGAAGCATTATATTTATTGGAAAGTATATATTTATTCCAACAAGAAAAACAATCAGATCTAGTGGTTACATGGCTAATAATTATCTATTGAATGGATTGTCAAGGGTTTACACCTTTACTCGGGCTCAGTAAGGTCACAGGTAGCTCAGTAGTTAAGGCATTAGACTAGTGATAGGAAGGTCCCAGGTTCAAACCCCAGCACCACTAAATTGCCACTGTTGGGTCCTTGAGCAAGGCCTTTAACTCCTTAACTGCTAAGATGTATAATAAGATGAAAAAGTTGATGTGGATACGGACATCTGCCAAAATGCCGTAAATGTAGTCTGGGCCGGATCGGCTCAGACTTTTCTGATTGAGGTGGTTAAGTGAAGCATTTTGATTCGGAATTGGGCTATTTATTATTGGAAAATAAGGGTTCCTATTTTATTTATTTTTTTTAATTTATTGCAGCTGCTGCTGTTGCAAGAATAAAAAGGGAGCGCAGATATGTTTGATCAACGTGAGCAGCAAATGTGATGTCAGCCATTTTACAATTTCTACAAGGGATTATTGCTAAAAGATTGACTATATGGAGTGTGTATTGTTATTTATTGATTAGTTAATTTGTTTACCTTTTTTTTTTTTTTATCTTTTTTTTTTTTATTCCTCATCGTCCCCTTTCCATAGGACGTGAAAATGGCTTTATGAATCAGCATTCACTTCCCAAAAAGTTTTCCCAAAGTTAATCTTAGCAGTGGCTTAGAGATATTTGGCAGGTAACTCTCATTTGTCATTGTATATTGCTTTATTTGAGAATAAATGACACCCTCCTCTCTGGTATATCCCTTTTCCTGACTAGAGTAATTTGATTGTGAGAAGGTTATAAATGGGCACTTGTGTCTTTGTGTGTGTGTGGGTAGGTGTGTATGTAGACCTGAAACTGCTTCGTTAGTTAGTGACATCCACGGTTGCTGTCCGGTCGACTTTCTTTGGGGGGGGGATTGAAAATTAGATTTTTAAGCTTTACAAGAGTTATTTCATACTGCTCTTGGCCTTAAACATTTATAAAAATAAAAAAAAATCGTTTAGTATTATAATATTGATTATTACCTGAGCCTAAGGCATGGAGGAACGGGAGCGAAAATCCATCTCACCTCTCCAGTCATGCCATCCCTCAGCTAAAGAGCTAATGGGAAATGTAACAGGCTCTTACACCAGTAAATGATGTGGATGAGCCATTCAGCTAAGCGGGATGTACTCCATTGTCGTCGTCCATTTAAATGCGTGTGACCCCTGGGAAATTGTCGCTATTACTACTCAGATTGCTGCTTTGTCACTAAGGCTAATGGAAAAGTTTAAATTACGCTCTGCTGTTCCTTTTTTTTTTTTTTTTTTTTGGTAACTGTTTTGGTGTGAAAGTGTGAGAACTGTGAGAGTGCCGGCTTTACACCATACAACTCGTACCTTGGGTTAATAACGTGTGCCGTAAGCAAACTAGTAGAACGTTCTCGTCTCCTTTTTATCAATTTGCATTTCACTTCTAATGATGAAAAAGTTATGTCATTAGTGAGAGGAAATGAACACTGAGTCAAAATGGGCCATAAGATCAATCAAAAAAAAAAAAAAAAAGTCCTTCAATTAAGGGACCTCAAAATTGCTCTGCACCAACTTGTGGGTGGATTAAGATGGATATACAGTACTGTATAGTGTATGTTATACAGTATGTCGTTTGCCCCGCTGTGGCTCAGAGTAATACTGTACTTGTTATACCTTTCAGATCCCAATCACGTTCCCCCAGCAAGAGAGAGCGTCATCGTGAAGAAAGAGAAAGGGAGCGCTACAGAGGCAGCAACCATCGCCTTGGCAACAGCCCAGGCCTGGGCAGGAAGAGGTCAAGGTCCAGATCCAGGTACACACACAATTTAAAATATTTACCGTTACTAAATATATATTACATCATCCATGCTCTCAGCACCTGCAGAAATGAATCTGATTGATGCCTGTAGAAATCAGTTTGGTTATCTTTTACTATTGAAAAGGCTTCTCTTTAAGTTTAGAGCACCACGTGTCTGTTCAGACATCACGGCGTGATTCGTATAATAATTCCAAACAACCCAAGGTCTCTAAATCCATGTAGGCTTGCGAGGATCAGTGTAGATTCTTTCTATTCTTGGGAAATCTGGATAGTGCCTGCCTTTTCTGTAGTTATAGAAATCCAAAGACTTGCATATTTTCATAGCCTTAAACCGTAAGTCTACTTGCAGCTTAGCCACACTACTTGCTATGTGTTTCTGTCTGTTCATGCGGTATTGTAGCGTGGCCAAACCTGGCTTAAAACCGCCCGGCCGGATTGAGAAAGACTTTGTGAGGAGGAAAATGTTTCGCCTCAGCAAATCCCATTAAACATCATGTACATCTCCAGTGAAGAGATTGTGTGTAGTGTTGTTGAGGAACTTTTCCAAGTTCACCATAAGATAGCGGTGTACTTACTTGGTGTCCCAGATGGCCTGCTATACAGCAATATAGTCTCTGAGCATAAGAAGCAACAAGGCTGCCTCAATACATCTCAAGAACACCAGTGGTGCTACAGAGAGGCTGAAAGGTCTTTCGAGATTATTGAATTGGAACGCCTTTGCTGCGAAAGCAAACCTTAAACTACAGCATGAGTAATATTCGATGGCCCGAGCTTGGTGTATGCGAGGCTTTTAGGAACCAGTCCATCTAGGGCTGCAACTAACGATTACTTTAATAATCGATTAATCTGTCGATTATTTATTTATTTATTTATTTTTTATCGATGAATCGTATAAAAAAAATTAATATAAAAAAAAACAAGAAAAGCATTCATTTCCAACCCTTTATTCACGAAAAGAACAAAATTTTTTAGAAAGTGCACAAATATGTTGCTCCTTGAGCTGTTATAATAATAATAAAATAAAATAAAAATGGACTAACACAAAAAACATAGACATGTATGCTTTACATCTGCCAAATATGTAGAGTGGAACCTTTGATTACGAGCATAATTCGTTCCGGATGCGGCTCGTATTCCAAACACTCGTAAACCAAATTTATTTTACACCTTGAGCAGAGAGAGAAAATGGATTTTTAACGTCTCTAATGAGACTTGCTTTTGCTTTACACACGCGCTGTACACACACGCTGTACACACACGCATACAGACACAAAATAAAAGATGTTTTACGCGAACACACGTGGTCAGTGTTGTAGTAAACAGTACACGCGTGCACAGATGTTGATTATACCAGTAAGAGACGAGAACCAAGACCCAGCAGCCTCTGTCATGTATCTTTCCTCTACCTCCGCTTGTTTTGTTTTTTTTTTGCTCCGCCCTGTCTGAGGCGCCGAACTCTGCTAGCATCAGTGCGCGAGTGTGTTCACTCCGCTCCGCGCTCAACTAAAGTTTTTTTTTTTTTTATATATATATATTAAAAAAAATAATAATCAAATGTTTCCGCGTCGCGTGACACAACGTTTGTTGCAGCCCTAAGTCCATCCTTCTTAAATCAGACAGAAATCCTTCAGAAACAAATGCTTTGTTTTAACTGGGAAGTATGTTGATTTAGTTCTGAATTGGAACACCATAGGGTCTGATATAAGGTCCTTAAGTTTGTGCCCCTCTCACATATTTCCTGGCCAGCTACAGTAGTTATAGGCTGTAAAACATCCTGCAGACAACCTGCCTCATGAGCAGGCTTTAGAACACCTTTAAGTAGAAGTCGAAGGCTGCTTAGGGCCCAATCCATGAAGTGAAAGTGTAACACTCAAGTGCCTGATAGGGGCTTGTGCTTCTGTCTATGTAGGGCTTCACTGTAAGAATGAGGCAGATGAACATAAAGAGATCTACAGTGTCTGGCATCAATGTGAATAAGAGGAAAGCATGACGCACTTGATTGACAGCACCCTCATTACCATGAGGACTTCAGTAGAGTTTCCAGTTGGCAAATTCTGTAAGCAACTGAGTCCAAATGGAGCTCCTAATTAATGGATACTATTAAATCCTGTTACCTAAATCTTCCTATTACCACTCTTTCACTTTTGACCCCAAAGCAATTTTGAATTATTAAAGGATGACTCCGAGTAAAGGTCACGGTAACATCCAACACACAGTCCCCCTTTTTCACCACCTTTAATTATACTTCTATAGTTCAGGCTGAATTGTTCTAGAAAATTCCTCATTCCGTTTTCTCCGAGAGGAACATCCAGTTCTCGCTTTTGAGGAGCCATCTCATGTCATTAAACCCTCTGTGTCTTCTGTACCAGAGAATCAGTTTTTCAGCATGTATGATGAGAGAGGAAGCAAGGCGAGAAACGGCAGTGGCTTTCAGCTGAGAGCTTTGGCACCCGTGGTGTATGCCAGTACCCTGCAAGCAGTACTCCAGCTTTAAAGCGTTTGTTATAACATCTGTATCCTAGGATCGCATCACTCGTACGTCATTTAGAGAAAATCGCCTCCGTGTAGAAATAATGTTCCGCGCCGGAGCTGAGGGGCAATTTCAGAACAAAAAGAGAGACACAAATTCAACACAAATTCTCACAATCGACAGAGTTGTCATCACAGGGGTGGCTTTTCAGACTCGTGGGCTTTTAGAGCTCGTGAAGAACAGATTTTGCCAAAATTCTGAACGTTACAGCTTTGGATCCTTTTGAAGAGCTGAAGTGTTTGAAAATGTTCCAAATTGAGAGTTTTTTCATTGCAATATAATGAAACTGTTGTTTATCATCTTATAGGCAAAATGATATTAAAATTAATATACAAGTGGTTTTTATGTCAAACCAGAACTTGATGAAATTTCTTTGCGAGTGAAGACGTAAAACCGATTCTCATTTAGAGAAGCCTTTTAAACACAGTACACTGATGAGACTCTTAACCACAGTAAAACATCTGAATGCTGGAAAGATTTTAAAGAAAGCTGTACATGACCAGCTGTACATGGGCTCCAAGCCCAGGGAGTGGAACGCATCGAAAAGACGCACCTGTCTATGGGAACTGTAGGCGCAATCATTCACAAACACAACTTGCACGTTACAGGATCTCGGCTGGGAGTTATTGTCACGTCCCTCGTACAGTCCGGACCTCGCTCCAAGCCATTTCCACATGTTTGGAGTTCCTGGGAGGCCAGTGTTTCAGACATGAAGCTCTGGCGTACTGAGAAAGTGTTCTACCATCGATGGTATCCAAGCAGTAGTGAAACACTGGGATATGTGCATTAGTGTAGCAGGGGATTATATAGAGAAATAAAGTTAGTGTATAACTGTGTTCTGTTATTTTGCACAATCAAAAGTCCTGGTTGTGACTTGAAGGTTTTTAACCGGCTGCATGCACACTGAGTATGTCATAAAAATTTTATCATCATAAAAATAAATCCCAGTCGTGATTTGTACCTCTGTCCCAACTTTCAACATAAACTCTAATAACTGCATTTGTCTAAATGAGGTAGGTGTTTTTTTTTTTGAAGTTTAAAGTTTTGTGTGATAGAAACTTAAGGACTGCCCCAACTCCTACTGCTTGCTGACTGACTTCTCACCTTTCAGCGATAACAAAGTGCACCTCTGATCTTTTGTTGTTAAAAGAATAAGAAAGGGCCGAGCCATTCAGATGAGTCATGTCCCTTTGCATCCAAATCGGAAATGAGTTACTTGACCGTCGTGCACTCCTGTAACTGAAGCCCGGCTTGACTTCATTGTTCTGGAGCATTTGCAGCTAGTGCATTGTAGCACTGTGTGCCTTCACATTGATTACATTGCTACTGTATGTAGTGAACATTACACACTTCTACAAAGTGTTCGTTCTGTCCAAAGCCACATAGCTTTGTGCCGTAGTTTTTGCCCATTGATAATATTTTTCACTTAGATGCAAGCTTTTTTTTTTCCCTTCCCATCTGCTGTATGACTAATGGCCACCAAGCCTCTCAGAGTTTGACGTTTGAAGACAACAAAATGGTACCATGCAAATTTGGTCCCACTGTTATGTGTATTCTTAAAAGCCAGCGCTCAAGCTTTATATTTGATATAAATGCATGTATTTCAGGGGGAAAATATAGTCCTGGCGAACATGCAGTTTGTCGAAGAACTGCATGAAAGTCTGAGTGGACTTATTCATCTGAGGACAGTACGACCCAGGCTTGTTAATCGCTACAACTTGTGTGTGACGGACGGTTATTGCGTCAGTTTGCAGTATGCACCGCCAGGCTGTTAACATTCATTTGTCGTCCATAACTGCTTTTTCCTGGTAACGATCAGATTTGAGCGGGATAGGGGTTCATCTTGGATAGGATGCCAGTCCATTATAGGTCAGTATGCACATATGTAAGGGTGGGAAGGCATGATGGTGATGTGAGTAGCATTGCCTCCTCACAGCTCCACAATCCCCAAATGGATTCTCAGCTCATTTTACTGTCAGACTTGTACAGACTCTGTGGGTTTCCTCTACATTCTCTATGCTAAATTGTCCCTAGGTATGAATTGAATGAATGTTTGTGCGGGAATCCTGTGCAGAGATCCCATCCAGGAATATGTGGATAAATTACCAAATTTTCAATGCTGTGAAAAAGTACTTAATTTATGTTTTTTTTTTTTTTTGGCACACATTTAAATGACTGGGCTCATCAAGCAAATTTTAACATTACACAAAGTTAAAATTATTACACATACATAAATGATGATTTCAATTATTAAGGGAAGAAAGCTGTCCAAACCTGCCTGGCCCTCTGTGAAAAATTTATTGTCCCCTAAACCTAATAACTGGTTGTGCCACCCTTGGCGGCAAGAACTACAATCAAGCGCTCGCGATAACTGGCAATCAGTGTTTCACATCGCTGTGGAGCAATTTTGGCCCACTCTTCTTTGCAGAATTGTTTTAATTCAGTCACATTGGAGAGCTTTTCCAGCATGAACGATTTAAGGTCATCTCAATCTGAAGTCCGGACTTCAGAACACAAGCTTAAGGCTTGAGGTCACAAACTGATGGCTGGACATTTTCTCTCAGGATTTTCTGGTATTCATGAATTCGAGTTCAGAATTCATGGTTCCATCAATTATGGAAAGTTGTCCAGGTCCTGAAGCGGCCAAGCAGTCCCTCACCATCCCACTACCACCACCATGTTTGACTCTTGGTACAGTATGATGGTATTCTTTTCATGAATTGCTGTCTCACAGCTTCCAAAAAGTTCAACTTTTTTTTTTCATCAGTCCACAGAATATTTGCTTAAGAGCTTTGGGGATAATCAAGATGTTTTTTGGCAAATGTCAGATGGGCCTTTGTGTTCTTTCTGGTCAGCAGTTCTTTCTGGTGGAACTTTCCTATGGTTTTTTTTATTGTTGAATCATGAACACTGACATCAATTAAGCCAAGCGTGTCCTGCAGTTCTTTAGTTGTTGTTCTGGGTTCTCTTAGAGTAATTTTGCATGGCTGGCCACTCCTGCGAAGGTTCACAGCTGTTCCAAGGTCTCTCCCTTTGTGGATAATATCTCTCAATGTGGTTCACTGGATTCCCAAAGTCTTAGAGATAGCGTTATATCCCTTTCCAGACTTATACATGTCAGTTACTTTGTTCCTTATCTGTTCATGAATTTTTTTAGACTACGCTATGTTGTGTTGCTTTATGAGATCTTTAGCGTGCTTCACTTTGTCAGTCAGGGTCTGTTGAAGTGGCTTTCTTGATTTAACAGGCGTGGCAAGTGACAGCTTTTCTTAAAAAAAATAAAATAAAAAAGAACGTGGTTAATCATATCAGTTCAGTCAGAGTTTTTCACCTTTATGAATGAAATCATTTACTCAGGTTATCTTTGCGTGATATAAAAACTTGTTTCATAATCTCAATTATTTCAGTGTGACAAATATGAAAAAAAGAGGATTTTCACCGCAATGCAAGTGTATTTTATGACTTTTTGTCGGCACTTTTGTCGTATCTACGAACCACGGAAGGAAGCACATTGTGTGTATATGTATTTCTTTTTAATGAACCTCCACATGAACGTTTCAGATCGTCTCGTGAAAGGAGAAAGAAGTCATCAAAATCGGTGCATCGCTCGAAGGCTTCCTCCAATTCTCCCTCACCAGGCAGAGGGAGAGCGAAGAGGAAGGTCTCCACCCACACTGCTAGCTCCTCCCCTACATCTAGCCCCACCTCTAGCTTAAGGAGCTCCAGGTAATGTTAATCTCATACTGTTCTGCTATCTAAGGAGTACCATGGATGAGTGTACAAGTGTACGTTATGAATTATATATGGCTGTGCTTCTTGATTTTTTTTTTTTTTTTTTCCCCTCGTATCTTTTTTTTATTTCCCCATGACTCACAGCACAGTGTCCCACAGTGTTCTTAGTGAATCTCACATTACCATCACAACAAGAAAGAGTTGCTTTCCTTTTAAAGTTTCCCACAGATTTGGTATGATTTGACATCTAGACTAATGACCTGTTGAATGAAACATGAAAGCACCGAGTCGCAGAGCGCGTTCTGATTCAGAACGCGTTCCTGACACGCGAGGAACAAAAAAAAAAAAAAAAAGGAGCGAAGTGAACACACTGCGTTTGTTATTGTTGTTCCTTCTCCGTTATTGATCGTTTTATTCAAATCACCGCAGGGGACATCTGTGTATAAAAGTAGCCTGTCAGAAGTTTCTCAGGTTTCATCAAAAAAAAAAAAAGAAGGAAAGAAAGAAAGTTAAATCCCTAGGGTGCCTCCCTTGTCTCAGTTCTTCTGGGGATGGATGAATATTTCATAGCGTTTCTCTGGTTCTTTATTTTTCTGTCTGAGTTGCGGAATTCCTCTTTTTTACAAGTCAATCCTTACTGCATTTAATACCAGCCCAGAATCTACGCGCATACTGTATTAGTCCCTCTTGATTGCAGACGCATATCTCATCCCTTCTCTTTCTCTCTCAACAGAGACGCATCACAGGAAAAAGACAAGCATGTCTCATCGACGATTATTTCTTCAGTTCAAAACAAAATCACTCAGGTATGTAGGCAAAATATGACGAATATAGATATCATGGCTCATACGGCTACTTCTGAAATAAAACATTTGCCTTTTTTTTTTTTGGTGAAAATAAAAGAAAATAATCATCTTCTGGTTGGTAGCGACAAATGCCTGTCCTGTCAGGTCACTCAGTTCATGCCAAAACACCCTCTCGTTGATTAATTTCCAATAACACCAGTGGCCTTGTATGTTTCATCTCTTTCCTAGTGATGATATGCAGTGCTGTTTTCTTGATCCCATCATGTCTGTGTATTTGTGTGTATTTGTAAGCGAAAAGAAAAAAGAATGTCATTTCAGCATCCTGATGCAGTGCAGCTGTCACCCTCGACAGCTTTCCGCTGATCTCTGCCCTCTATTTTTTCTCTCTCTCTCTCTCTCTTTTCTGAAACGGAGTGCTGCGTGCATGTTTGGTTATTTTAGTTATCAGTTCCTCTTCCACCGGCTCTCTGTTTGGAAACACGCAGAAAGCTCGAAGGTGAAAAAAACCCGCCCGACAAAGCCGTGTTCTGACGCGGCGCTTGTTGCTTAGCTGCCATGTTTGTCTGATTGCACGGAGAAGGCAGATTCACTCTGCTAAGCAGTCTTTTATTGTGGCTAAAGCAATATCCTGTTGTTGATAGAGTTGCAGAGCCTCGGAGCTCTTTTGTGCTTTCTGTTGCCGGCATCACGTTAGCGATGCTGACACCACCGAACCCGGACGCAACCACCAATGAAGAGAGGCTTCATATTAAAACCAGCAGCTGCTGACAGAACGAAGAGCTCCTGCTGATAACGTTGTGCTAATACCTGTACAGCCAGGAGCCTGATGTAGGCAGACTGTTTGAATGTGTGTGTATGTTTGCAGTGTGTGTGTGAATGTATTACTCTCCTCCTGCATCACTCTCACCTGCTACTGCAGCAATAAAACTGTATTTTTTTTTTTTCACATTTCTTTGCATGTAATGAAATGTTTTTTTAAATCTTTTTGCGTTATACAGGCTAATTTGACGTGAATGAAGGTTAGCACACATCCGGTAACTGTTACAGTAGTTTGATTTGATGGAGATAATTATGAAGTTTCAAGGATGACAGCATCTTATTAATTTGTCATAAGGACAAGAAATGATAAAGAATTAGAGCAAGGACTAGTGAAATGGAGTAAAGGTAGCGCTAGCAAGTGAGAGTTTGAGATACTTTACTACAGTATGTTTTCTGAAAAATATATACTGCATGGTATGGCGTAATTAAAAAAAAAAACAACAACAGCAAAGCCGGTTCTCTAAAAGGGAAATATGTGTGTGTGTGTGTTCGGGGGGGGGCTCCGAGCCGGCCCCAAGCCCAAAGGGTTACGCCATAAAGACATCTGGTGTGAAAACCTGTGCCAAATCAAATGCGCAGATTGAATTATCCTCTCGGGCGCGCCATAATTGGGACAGCCAAAAGTAAAAGAACATCAGCAACGCCTGTAACAAATTACAAGCCAAATTATGAAAAAGTTGTGACTTTTTAAAAATTTTAATAAAATGAAAACTAAAAGACTTTCAAATCACATGAGCCAATATTTTATTCACAATTGGACATAGAGAGCATTAATGTTTAAACTGAGAAATGTTAAAATTTTATGCACAAAATGATCTCATTTCAAATATGACCTTCTCAAAAAAGTTGGGACAAGGGCATGTTCACCATGGTGTCTCCAAGAAAAGGAGTCTCCTCTTCTTTTCAAAAGAGTTTGAAGATGTCTGGCATTGAGGTTGTGTGTTTCTGGAGTTTTGGCGATGGAATTTGATCCCATTCTCGCCCAATATACTGTAGGTTTCCAGCTGCTGAAGAGTTTGTGGTCGCCTTTGATGTATTGTTCAATTATTGATGCACCAAATGTTCAAATGGTGAAAGATCTGGATTGCAGGCAGGCCATTTCAGCACCCGGACTCTTCTACTACGGAGCCATGCTGCAGTATGTGGTTTTGCGTTATCCTGCTGAAATACCTGCTTATCCATTTGGAGCACATGTTGCTTTAAACCCTTTCTCTGAAATCTTTATATACTATTCAGCACTCACAGTGCCTTCCAAAACGAGCAAGCTGCCCATACCGTATGCACTTACTGTATGCACCCCCATACCATCAGAGATGCTCGCTGGAAGGTCTCCCTGCTCTTTAGCCCGGAGGACACAGCATCCGTGATTTCCAACAAGAATGTCAAAATTGGACTCGTCTGACTATACAACACTTTTCCACTTTGAAACAGTTAATTTTAAATGAGCCATGGCCCACAGTCCACGACAGAGCTTCCGGACCATGTTCACGTATGGCTTCCCTTTTTGCATGATGGAGCTTTAGTTGGCGTCTGCCGATGACACGGCGGATAGTTTTTACCCATCGTGGTTTTTAGAAGTATTCCTGGGCCCATTTATTAATATCAATGACGCAATCATGCCGATGAGTGTTGCAGTGTCGTCTGAGGGCCCGAAGACCACGGGCATCAAACAAAGGTCTTTGGCTTTGTCTCTTACAATCAGGGATTTCACCAGTTTGCAATTTGACATTGGGGAGCATTGTTTTAAAAGTATTCCACAAACTTTTTCTGCATTCTTTCACAGATTGCAGAGCATCTACCCATCTTTACTTCTGATAAGCCCTTGTATCATGTTACAGGCCTGATATCAATTAACTTGGCTGAATCTTTTTTTTAATTTTCTTGTTTTTTTTCAGCCCTTTGTTGCTCCTACTGTATAACAACTTTTTTGAGACCTGTAGCATCAAATTTGAAATGAGCTAATTCAGTGGATAAAAGTTTAAAATTTCCCGGTTTAAACATTTATGTTCTCTATGTTCTATTGTGAATAGAATATTGGCTCTTGTGATTAAAAGTCTTTTAGTTTTCAGTTTATTCAAATTCAAGAAACTTAAAACTTTTCCGGAATTCAGGTTGTACACTGGCACACCAGTACATGGCCCAGTCACTAGGGGATGGACTTCGGTCATTTGTTCTGCTTTTAAAGATGATGTCTGTCCACTCTAGAAGCTACACAAGCCAGAATTGTAAACCTACAGCTTATGGTCATGCCACGCCTCTGCACAGCCGGTGTGTTTGCACATCTGTCAGATTATAGCACAATATAAAGTTCAGATAATATCGATCTCCATCCACAATCATGCATGCAACAAACCAGCAATGCAGATCAATGTGTTTTCTGAAAGATGGCAAAATGTGTCCAGTCTAAAAAAAAAATATATATATATACATATGTATATCTTTTTTTTTTTTTTTTGAGAGTAAAAGCTAACTTTATTTCTCTATATAATCCCCTGCAACACTAATGCACTCATCCCAGTGTTTCACTAGTGCTTGAATACCATCAATGTAGAAAAGAAAAGTTTCACGGGAATGGCTGCAGCTTTCTCATTTGTCCCATTCAAATGTTTTACTCCAACCAAGAGTCTCATCACAGCACTATGCTTGAAGTCTATGCATTCATGAGAAATTTCATCTTCATGAAACCCACTAAGACCTCAAGGCGGGAATTGAACCTGGAACCTAGAGGTTCAGGGCGACAGTGCTAACCATTAAGCCATTGTGTCGTCTTGTTTTGGCATGATGTTATAAAATTACTATTATAGTAGTAAGTCATCTCTAATTTAAGTTAGTTCCTGTTATTACTCATGTTACAGCTATAAATAATCATTACCCCCAACACACTCTTTTCAGTAAGGTAAAGAGGTTACATTTAAAATCCTAAAAATTTACTTAATATCAAAAAGCACTGATACCGGAGACTCCTTTTGTTTATTTATTTTCTTATTATTAACTCTTCGATTACATGGAGCATCTACCGTATAGGGTTTCTGTGAACAAACTGAACTGTTAGTACAGAAATGGTAATGTTTTATGCAAGGGGTATTATATGTATATAATGTAAACCTGATTTATGTATGTGTCTTCTAAATCGTGGCACAATACGCATTCATAGTTTAGAGAGCTCATTTTCATATTGTGTGTGTTTTTTACATTATTTCTCTTAGATTTTGCAGTCAATTGTAGTTCAGCCCTCATGTGAGAGAAAATAAGTGTGTGTGGGGGGAAAAAAAGCGTCCACAACACCGGGGTGTCTCCAGAGGATTTCCACATTGGACAAATCTACGTACTCCTTCTCTGCTTCCTCTCTCATACAACATGCTGTTGAACAACAAGTAATTAGGAAGTGGTTGCTTGAAAACAAGCCATGGTCTAGATTCCTAAAGGATTGACACTTTTTATGTAGGGAGCTAACCAAAAAAATAATAATCTCAGGTAAACTAACTCTATTAACAGGAAAGTGGGCAATATTTTGATGACTGTTTTTATCCCTAACACTATTTCTGCCTGTTGATTTAGATTAACTAAAACATAATGCTGTACACGAAATGTGCTCGGTGGAAAGAGACCAAAATTTTACCCTCGTGAAATCCTGAAGAATATTTGAGGCTCAGATAAACCGTGGAACAAATGAATTTTCATTAGCACAGTAAATGTAATATAAACTGGAATCGTGATCATTCATGGCTAAAGACGTGGGTGAGAACTTTTTCTTTTAAACAGCTGCGGCAGACTTTTTATTATTTTTTCCTGTGACCATGTTGAGCTTCGCGAGTCACGCAGCTGTGTTTATTTGACACACCGTAGCGACGGTGAAGATATTGCCGCAATCTGCTTAGTCCTAATGTGACTCATTGTATCATGAGAAGCTCTTCGTCTCAGCTCAGACATGTCTGCCGATCACCACTTATAGGCTTGGAGCTCACGGACAGATTCAAGGTTGCTGTTTATTTATTTTTTTATTTTTTTTATGCCACATCTCACAACTGGTGTCACATCACCAGCAAAATAAGCACTGGCCAGCTGTTCTCATAAAGTGCATAAGTAGCAAGTAGGATTAGATCTTGAATGGACTTATCATGCCTCCTGGTACTTCTAAGGTTGTTGTTAGAGTTTGCAGGAAGGCCAGAGAGAGACGAACGCATTTCAACTTTGCTTTTCTGTAAACAGGGAGAGTTTATATAAATGTTTGGTGACCAAGGAAACCCTGTTGTATGTCATTATGACCGAATTGTGTCACCAGTTGAAAAAAGATGAAACCAAAAAGTGATGTTTTCTGCCAGTAATATGCTTTAATTGTCTCTCTGGTAAGAAAACATAGATGTAGTATTTTACCCAAATATACTAGTAGTGTTTTTATTTATTCTACTTTCTAACCTTGACTTTCTACCTATAAAGAAAACAGACTGGAGATTTGAAATGACCTGAATTGGGTTAAGAACCCTTCACCACATTATTAAAAGCTTGAAAAATAGTGTTGAAACACCAATTTCTGATGGAAAGATGTAATAAATGGAGATCACTTAAACACTCTTAAGTGAAGTTGCATGCTAAAACAATCAGCAGGAAAAACCTAGCTATGTTTATTAGTAAAAGTAAGAGCCTTTCCATACGCACACAATGTTGATGAGAACTCACAGGATTGGGGCTAAACAGCTGTGTGGCCATAGGAAAACCACTGGTTAGTGAGACTCGTCAAAAAAACTGTCTATGGCGCATAAGGGTTTGTCTTTGGAACGATGGAAAAGGTTCAGATTGATAGTGTTATGATCTGGGGTTGCTTCAGTTGCTCAGGTCTAGACTCAGCAATGTTATGTGGCAATGAAATGAAGTCAGCTGATGACCTGAATGTACAGAATGACCAGGTTATCACATCAGTGGAGTATTTTTCCCGGTGGCATAGACATTTTCCCAGATTCAGATTGTGAAAGAGCGGTTCTGGGATCATGAGGAATCATTTTCATACATGAACTGGACACCACTTTGTGTGCTGTAATCAAATCTAAAGTCAAAGCTGCATTTTATTTATTTATTTATTTATTATTATTATTATTTTATTTTTTATTTTTTTTGGCCAAGTACTGTAGTATATTAAACATGCTAACAAATGCAGAGGTCAGAGGAGTAAGTCTGGCTAAGGATTAAAAGCTGTGCTAGCTAATGGTGGTATTTAAGTGTGATTGAGTTTTTTGCATAACTTCATGCCATAGCGACCTAATCAGTTACATTTGTATTTAGATAATTGCTGTCAAAATGTCCTCAGCGCTCATGAGTCATCACATCATTAACTACACAAAGAACTGGGGACAGTCTCTATCTAGGAGACAAAGTATTAAATGACTTAAAATACCTAATAAATCGATATTAATAAGACTTTCACCCAGTAGAACAGCCGTGGCTGAATTAATTGGTGATTATTATGCCAACGAGTTTAGCATGAACACAGAACAGTCAAGTTAAAAAGGTTATCATGAGGTTGATGTTTAAGGGTACATGAAGTGTGGATTCCCTGCCCTGTGTAAAGATTTCAACGGGATTGGAATTAAATTTTAAACGTGATTTACTCCTTGAACTTTCAAGTCTTTTTGATGTTTATAGCATCAGGTCTTCGGTTTTCGCCCTGTGTTTTCATCCGTTCTATTTTTAAAAGCATTTTTTTCTGCTCCTTATTCTATTTCATTGCTGTTTGGATTTACAAGTAGTTACTGTACAGCACTTTGGCTGCCACAGGCTGTCTTTTTAAATACACTATATAAATAAAGCTGACTTGACTTGACACAAATAAGCGAGAGGGTCAGGAGAGATTTTTCAGTGACTGCTTCTGTGCTTTTTGTGTTTCCTTCTCGCTTGTAAGCCAGTATTTTATACTGTACCGCTTGGGGTGAGTTTTATTCAGCACTTGGACCGCCAACCTCCTACTGCGCTCTATTTATCCGCCTCCTCACCACCATTCAGCGCGAGCCTGGTGACGTGCCCGTTTGTATTCAGTCACTGTTTGGTTTGTTTTATGATCATTTCTGGTCGGGTTTTATTGGAATTTCTGGATCGATATCTCAGCCGGGCGGGACGAGCAAAAGCAAGGTGAGACGAGGGCTGTGGCGATGGCTCATTTTGGCTCGCCTCCTACAAAAGCACCTCCCGCTCCGGGAGATTGAATATCTCCGTCATGCGGCGCATGCTCTCCAAGTTGGACTGGTTTCAAACGGGAAACAGCACGATTGAGCAGTTTTGCGAAAAGGTGCTGAAGGCGACAAGCACGTAAATAGTCAAGGCACATTAAGCTGTCACTGCTAAAACATTAGCTTTATCAGATCGCAAGCGGGTTGAGCGTATCTCCGATCATTGCGCATCAGCACTGAAGCAGCAGCTGACATTCGAGCACGCTGCGGCTCCTGGTACCGTATCATGTAACGACTCCGCGCTGATATATCGATGTGCGATCTCCTGAGATGAAACACTTTTCTGCATAAATGAATGTAATACATAAATGAATAGACAAACAGTAGAAGAAGCAGAGGAGTGTGTAGTACTGTGGATTTAAACCACATTAGTGACAGGAAGGCTTAGATATGCAGAAAAAGACTCCGTGACCCTTTCAGCAACACAGCTGTGTCCTGAGGTGCATATAAAGACAAGGATTACCGTACACACTCCAAGTTGTTCGATTCTCCTATGTGTACGCCTTCAAGACCTTTGTTGGTTTCTTATCTTCTTTTCTTGCTATTATATTTAACACATTAAATATAATATAACACTAAGATATAAGACATTTTTATAACAGTTTCTGAGACATCACAGATACCATCAAGACATTTCTAATGCTGATTCAGGGAAAGCCAGCTAATGTTAAAATCTATAAGCCTATAAAGAGCATGCTGATGAGCAGGTTTGCATGGCCAAGTGTATACGCCCTTAAACTCACGTGTTCGGGTTTTTCTAACTGATGCGAGTTTTCCCTTCTCAAACAGCATCCATCCAATCTTTTAGATTTCAGTTCAACTTTATTTGTATAGCGCTTGTAAGGATGGCCGTTGTCCCAACGCAGCTTTACAGATTCAATCTTTGTCCCTGTTGAGCAAGTTGGAAGTTCAGTATAACAGCAGAGGTGTTTAAGTTTGTATGCAGTCCATTTTCGTTATTGAAGGCTCAGGTACAAAACTGTTTGTAGGAATTTCAGTCCTGAACTATTGAGACTGTAGTCATGTGGAACTGTCCGCCAGTCAACACACACGCATCCCAAACAGGGCCTTCATGCGACGAGATCTTCAACCAGAAGACTCAGGCAGGTGTTACCATACATATAAGGCTATAGTAAGCTCACTATTTTGATATGTAAGTGCATTTAAAGACATTTATACTTTTACTCAAGTGAAAATTTTAATTGATGACTTCTACTTTTACTAGTGATGGGTCGTTCATGAACGATTCGTTCTTTTTGAACGAGTCTTTAACGTGACTCAGAAGAACGGGTAGTCTCGGAGACTGATTTGTTCATTTTCTACTGGGCGCGGATGCACAAAGCATCGCAAAAACCTCCGTAGGTTATGTACAGGAAACAGAAATGAGTAGTTACCTTTGAGTCTTTGGTCCGAATCGTTTGTTCCTTTGTTACTTGACTCCCAGAGACGCTATGCCATGCAGTACACAGGAAACAGAATTGAATGGTTCTTCTCGATGAGTCTTCTACTCCTAGTCGTTTGTTTTTTTGTCACGTGACTCCCATAGACGCTATCCAGTGCAATAGATTAAAAAGAACGAATGACTCGGACCAGAAGATATGAGAGGTGAGCTACTCATTCTGTTTATCATATGTCCTTAGCTGCTTTGTAATATTTTCATTACTGGAACTATAGCCAAAATTTGTGTATGTAGACGTGTTGGGGGTCTGTTTATTAATAATGTAACTTTCTATTTTATTTCTGATCAAACGAACGAAATAAACTAAATGACTTAAAAAAAAAAGATTTGTTCATTTTGATGAACGAGATTCAAAGAACCGAGTCACTAAAATGATCCAAA
>JAQMYJ010000011.1:21821979-21839089 GCA_030014305.1 Clarias laeviceps | reverse complement strand
AAAAGATTTGTTCATTTTGATGAACGAGATTCAAAGAACCGAGTCACTAAAATGATCCAAACTTCCCATCACTAACTTTGACTGCAGTAATATTTTAAGTACAGGGTTTGTGTACATCGTTAGAAAACCTCATCATTTGTCTCACAGCTGAATTATGGGTAAAAAAGATCAAAAGTCAGGTTTTGACCAAATACTTCTAGTTTCAGGAAACATCTAAATTATAATGGAATCTTATAATGTTTTCACGTTTTTTTTTTTTTTTGTTTGTTTTTTTACGTTTTACCTTTCTAATCTTGTTTGTGCGATCATCCTGCTGAGATCGCATTAGATAAATACAAACACAGTCGCATAAAGATGTTTTAATTGGCGAGTGTGTTTTCCTGTCATTGAAAGTCATGACCTGCAACTTGTTGGTTACCTGCTGTAGCAAAACAGATCTAAGCTTAATAGATTCAGTTTGTAAATGCTCTAAATACCAGCTGTCAAATGATCTGTGATGCGCGCGTGCACATACATACACACACTACTCTGGCACTTCAGAGATGACAGCTTAAATTTAAATGCTTGTTTAAAAAAGAAAAAAGGATAATTTACTGAATTAATCAGTAATTAGCACAGATGTAAGAGCCAACAGTGATCAGTCAAGTCTGAATCAGGTAGGGCTGACATTTACCTCAGGAAATGATACTAGATACTAATGGACCTGAAATGTAATATTCTTTCTCTGTCATTTTGGGGATACAAATTTAAATGCTGGACCTTTAATTAAAATGAACCTCCCGTGACCTAAACGCTACTGTTGTGTACATTCCTGCTATTGCTATTAGCACCTGGTAACTACAGTATAAATCTAATTAATGTCTTCAGACAAAAATACCTAAAAGTTCAAGTCAAACTGTGACTTTTCTCCTGAGCGGAGGCGTAAAAACCAAGTGATATTTGCAGGAGACTCTTAGCCACAGTAAATCATCGGAACGGTGAAAACGTTTTAAAGAAAAAAACCGCTGCACTCGTTCACGTGAACGTTCAGCGAGTGGAACACAACTGGTAACTTGTCGACAACTTGCAGAAGACTGTGGGAACTGTACACACATTCACTCACCAACACCACTTCACACACTCAGGAGAGTTATTGCCACAACCTCCGTACAGTCCTGGCCTCGATCCAAACCCTTTTCACATGTTTGGGTCATTAAAGGAGTTCCTGGGAGGCCAGTGTCTCAGACAATAAGCAGGCAGCCCGATCATGGCTCCAGTGTAATGAGAAAACGTTCTACCTTGATGGGTATCCAAGCACTTGTGAAAAGTGCATTAGTGTAGCAGGGGATTATATAGAGAAGGACAGGGGTTTTTACTCTCATAACTGTGTTCTGTTATTTTACAAAATCACAAGTTTCATGTGCTCATTTCAGGACATTCAAGTCTCAGGAGGTTAAGATAGAACCGAATTGCGAAAGAGAAACATGTGGTCTCTTGTTGTTGTAGCCTCTGCCTCAAGCTTCAACATGTTGTTTATTTTTAGATGCTTTACTCCGAGCTGTCCTGACAACTTCAACAGTCTGCCGTTCTCATTCCTTAAACAGGTGTTTCGGGCCTTGAAATGTTAAACGTGCCCATTTGGTACTAACAGACACTATTAGATGATTCCACGATTGAGCAGGTCACTGTACATGTGCTGTGATGTAGCAATCTAGCAAATGTTTTCAATCACGGTGTGTTATGATTTGCTTTGGGTTTTGTTTTGTTTTTCCATTTCAAGTTTCTGCCTTCTGGTTTATGTCTGAATTTCTGATTTATTTTTTTATTTTTTTTTACACCCCTCTTTTCTTTCTGCCTCCCAAACTCAGTCCAGTGTATCTCATACCTCTTGTTTATCTTCCCCCTTGATACAGGACCTCATGGCTAAAGTACGAGCAATGCTGGCCAAAGGCCTGCAGCCCAACCCGTCCTGAAAGATGAGAAAAGGGGAAGACTGAAGACTGAGCCAGCCACGAGCGTCACCTTCATCAGCACCATTCAGGACTGCAATGCAGGGCTCTACTGATGCGCTTTATCCCTTTACGCATACTCTTATGGATCTTATGTCACCAGACATCATTGGTGATTCCCTTTAATGTAAAAGGTTTGTGATGAGCCAGGCTGCATGCAGGGTTTATTGATTTTGCGGACTTGCGATATTCCCATGTTTCTTTCTCTTTTTTTTTTTTCCCCTCACAGGAGGTGCTATAGTAAAAAAAAAGAAAAAAATCTGAAAATTTAAATGCTTTATTTTACAAGAACAAATTAGAACGTTTGACTAAATTGATAACAGAGCCCCATCTTGTGTGATTAGGCTTCAACCAGCGGGGAAGTGTTTAATCCTTCTGTGAAGGATTAGGATCATTTCTCTTCTTCTGTCTCAGTTCTTTTTTCCCAGCCAGGTTCGTTTTTCTAAAGCCTTTGGCTGCTCAAGATCGTGGCGTTTACTTTTATCTAATGTGGCCTTCATGCTGTAAGTTTGTAAAGGCCTTTCTTTGCATCTGCTTTGTAAAACTGAACAGTCAATAAAATTCGAGCCATGAACTTGTGCCACTGTGTCCGTGTCTGATTAAGTTCAGTGTTGCTTTACAGATCCATGATAAGATGCTGCATACCAGAACTGCTAATCGTGCTCATTCCAAACGAGCTAATTCAGTTTTTCAAACGCTCCAGAAAAGCTGATTAGTATATCCAGATTTAGTTCTTTGAGATAACTGCAATGCCGTTTTGAGTGGAAAAGGGAGATATTTCTAAATTTTAAATCATGATCAGTGAGTTAATGACTGGCTAATGCGAATGGTACCCAAAGTCTTTTTTTTTTTTTTTTCCCCTTGTTTAAAATATGTAAATAATGTATGTATTATGTTGATATACAATGCTAAATAACATTTGCGTGGTAGTTCAGAGAGTTAAAGCTCTGGGTTGCTGAACAAGAAGGTCAGAGGTTCAAGCCCCGGCTCCACCAAGCTGCCACTGTTCGGCCCTTGAGCAAAGTCCTTAACCCTGACTGTTTCAGGAGTACTGTTTCATGTGTGACCATGCACTCTGACCCCGGCTTCCTAACAAGCTGAGGTGTGTGTAGAAGATCGTTTCACTGTAATGAATATGTGACAAAGTAAGGATGCTTCTAATTTTGCTGCTTTATTTATAATCAGCTGCGTTTTTCAGTTCTCAACAGAGCTGCTAGTCTTTTAGTTTTTCACTAATGTAAAGCAGCTGTTCATATATTTTGTACAGGAGCATAATATACACACTTATAAAATATGTCCAGTATGGGCTCAGTCTTCTTAGGGCACTGGTGGCTCAGTGGTAGGTGTTTCGCCTGCCAATAGGAAGACCTGGGTTCGATTCCCACCCAACGTCCAAACCCCAGCCACTGGATGCAGTGCCGGTCCCAAGCCCGGATAAAGTGGGAGGGTTGTAAAACCTGTGCCAAGCTTGTATCTGGCCGGGATCAGCCGAAAGACCAACAACATAGACTTAGTCTTTCTACAGATACTGTATGCTATGCTAGAGATTATAATTAAAATGCTTTACCATAGACATAAGAGAAACTTTATCAATTTAACCATTTTTTTTTTTCTGGTTTAGAGTTTTATTTAATTATTAGAACACAAATTAGTCATCCCTCGAAACCCGAAACTGAAATTAACTTAACTGGGATTATAAGTCGCTGACTTGTTCCATGAACTTTCAGATTTCCAAATAATGCATTTAATCGTGCTCTGTTCAAAATTTGAGATTATTATTTTTTTTTTAAACACTTCTTGAAACTTTGTCTTAGACTTCTTTCGCTCAGGATCTTCCAGGAACAGATGCATGTATATTGAGTCCATAGTGACCCTATAATTGCACAAGGTCATGGCTTTTGACATCTGATGGCAGCTGGTTGGCCTAGATCTGGTTTAAGGGTTTTGCGGGGACAGGAGTGCATACTTATGCAGTGACTTTTTTTTTTTTCTTTCTTTCTTTTTCTTATTTTCAATTAATTCATGGTTAAACTACTGTACATTTCCTGCCCTAAAGAAAAAGTCTCACGCTCCAATATTTAGTTTGACCTTCCTACAGGGGCCACTAAGCATGACGAGTCCATCGCTTCTCGTGTTCTTCCCTTCTTACCCTGATGCACCATTGCTCTGGAATATGGGCAGTCTGGACTCATCAGACCTCATAACCTTTTTCCATAGTTTAAAGTCCAATCTTTATGCTTTCTAGCAACCTGAAGCCTTTTTTTTTTTCTACTTAATCTCTCTAACAAGTGGTTTTCTTATGGATGCACCGTTGGTTAGTCACAATCCTGTGAGCTCTAATTGCACTGTTTGTGTGGAAAGTAATTTTACTCTAAAGATTTCTACTCTGTATTTTACTACGATGCAACTTCATCAAACATTTAAGTGATTTCCTTTCAAGCTCATTCAGGATTTTTTATTTCCTTCTGTGAAGTGAAACAGAGATCCGGCAGTGTATATATTAGGAGTTTTATTAGTATTTTGTGGAGATATATGACATTATAATTAAGCCACCTACCGTATAGTACACTTTTTTTTTTTTTTTTTTCAGGTCTGAAAAAGGTTTCTCAATTCAACAGAAAAAAAAAAAAAACAATACCAAATTGTCCACAGTGTAATCTAGATCATCCATGCAGAAAGAATAAGGTTTAGCTCGCTTCTATGTATTTTCTATTTCTTGCATCTGTAAATCTGTCCATCAGCTTGGTTTCTTCTGTCTCTTCGTAAATCTGGTCTGAGTTCATGAGGAAGACCCACCCGGGGCACGGACCTCGTCTTAGAGTTCATGCTATTATCAGAAAATTACAAGATTCAATCTTGACTACACTACAGCCACCCAAGTCTGAGAGCCCAAACGCTGAAGCCCCAGTTTTTTTTTTTGTTTGTTTGTTTGGTGTTTTTTTGACTCAGACGGCCTTTCTCTATCCCTTATCAACCACTGGAGTCTGTTTGTACACGGAATAAGTGCTTTGCATTCTCCCAAGTGCTTTCAGATGGTTAAAAAGATGCTGCATTCATGTGCACCAAAGGGAGTCTTGTGTTAACTTTCACCTTCACAGACTAGTAGATTTAAGATGATTGCAGGGATTTAGCTGACTTTTTTTTTTTTTTTTTTTGCGCCCTCAAAGAAAGTGCACTTTTCTATTAAATCTCCTGATAAATTGGACCGCCATGTACTGCTAACACACTTGACCGCTAAGATTTAGACTTCCCAAAAACCCTGTCCTGCCCAGATGTGGTCTGTGTGTTGCTAAAAGCATTACTTGGTTGTGTTACTTGGTCTATAAACCCTGAACCGTGATCTCTGTGTAGGTCGTTGTGCCGAAAGCAAACAACGTTCAAAGTAAATCTGCTTCTCTAAAGTGTACAATGGTGCTTAATCAGAGGTTAACGATATGTTTAGGCAAACTTCTTACAGTAGCTCGAACGCTGCCAAAATTCAATTACACAAAGCCACGCATTTTTTTTCTGCTTTTCAAACCGCAGCTGATGAATGAAACTTTAATTAGGTTTTTGCATCTGAACACCCCATCCTTGTGATGCACGCGTTCCGAATTCTAGAGATGAAATTGCCAAGTTTATGAAGTGTATTGATTTCATTAAAATATGAAATTCAATCTTATTAAATGAAGTACGTTTAATTAAGCCTTTTTTATATGGACGGTTTGAATGGATGTGTGGAGAGTTGGTTTTAAAACTAAAGACTGGAGCAACGATTTTTAATTAATTTTTTTCTACATTTTGATTTATTCATTTCATTTTATTTATAATTTTTCTACATAGCCATACACAATGGGTGGCACAGCAGTGTAACGGTTAGCACTGCGGCCTCACGCCTCCGAGGTTGAGGGTTCGAGTCTCGTCTTGGAGTTTTTTTTTCCTTTCCTTGGTGGTTTTCCTCCCACAGTCATACAGATTAGGCTAAGTGTTTAGCCAGTTCCCAAATTGCCATTAGTGTAGGAGTGAGTGTTTTTGCATGTTTACCCTGCGATGGATTGGCGGCCCGCTTAGTATGATAGGTTCGAGGTGTCCCGCGACCCTGTACTCTACAGCATGAGCAATGCAGAGAATGAGTGACTGAGAGACCTACTGTACATTGGTTGAGATGCAAGTTCTGAAAAACATTTTTACAAACTATTACCTGTTAAAAGGTGACTTAGTGTTTAGCACCGTTGCCTTGCACCTCCAGGTTTGATTCCCACATCTGGTCTGAGTTGCATGGAGTTTGCATGTGCTTGGTGGGTTTCCTCCAGGTACTCCGGTTTCCTCCCACAGTCCAAATACATGAAGATTAGGATAATTGGTGTCTGGAGCATGTGAGTGGTGTCCCGACTCTGGACCCATGTCTCCTAGGATAGCCTTCAAGCCCCCCATGACCCTGTGTACAGGATAAAGTGGTAAAGACGATGAGTGAGTGAGTAACTGTTTAAAAAAACGGAGATGGGTTTGGAAATCCTTTGGAAATCCTTGAGTAGTTCTTGAACAGAAATATTTGGACATGCGAGTGCTCTCAGTGGAGCCGAGCCTAAGTGCAAAAAGCATCCTGCGAAACGTATTTCTCTAAACTGTTGAATTAGTTGCTAATGACTGCAAAGGGAAAATGAATGTTTTGGCAGAAACAAATTAATTTTGACGAGATGGTGCTAGTAAATACCTTTTTACCCTGATGTGTTTTTTTTTTTTTGCAGCATGGCAGTCACAAATAATTTTAATGGATTACTTTATAGGTTTTGCTAATTAACATAATTAATTTGGGTAAAAGGCTTTCCTTTGGACCGAAGCAAGCTCCCTGGAGGACTGTTCGGCCATTTGCGGATCATCGTTGCCCCGCTGTCATGGATGTTTGCCTTGGAGTTTGGGACTGGAGACGTCACTAATCCTGAAAATGTACCATTTGGCAGCAAAAAAAAAAAAAAAAAAAAAAACAATTTTAAATCTTTATTCATGTTTGGTTTGGAGTGGCTCTAATGACCGAGGATATAATATGTCAAGGATTTAAACCCAAATGAATGACCCTCTTAACTAAACAGTAATTACACAATTCACATGACTGCCCAGTGCATTACACGTCATTGCCAAATAGTAGCAAGATTTTTGCATTAAAAAAAAAAAAAAAACAATAATGTGTTTTTAGGATTTTTTGAAATCTGCAGCGTGAGTAGGAAGGAGGCTCACTGGCAGGGCTCCTCAAAACCAAAAACAACACATAATGAGCTGAAGATAAAAAAAAAAAGGCTTTTGTTTGAAAGAAAAGCAATTTTCCTTGTGTGGGAAGTTAACGGTGGTGTGCACGCATTTCTCAATTGTGATATCTTCAATATCTTCTATTATCCAATCTAATCCTTATATAATTTCAAATACTATAACTGTACAGTACAGTACCTACACTTTGTCTTCGTTTTCCATAGCCAATGTCTATGGTACACTAAATGGCTTCGCTATTTTAGTTTTATTATTTTTTTTAATCAGTACTTTTGTTCAAACAATGACCCTGGAAACCTTTCTTGTGGAATAAATGCTGCAGTCATTAATACAATCCAAACAGAAAGCATTATGATTTTTCTCTCTTCCATCTGTACTGTAGCTTGCTGTAGTAGCCCAACCTAATCACCGGCTTACTGCATTCCAAAATAAACCATATTCCCGTCATATTTTCCTTCCCTTATTCTCAAACAAAAAGAAGGAAGATTTCATTTATCTAGCTTCCACAGAGCCCGGCTGTGCACAGATCATCATTTTGCACGCTGAGAGAATAGTTCTCTCGGGTAGAGTTACATCATGGTGAGTTTATTCATCGTTCGCATTATGCACCTCATCTGAAGAAAAGTATCCATGTGCACCACCAACGATACACGGTGTTGACACAATTTCGCAGTTATGTGACGAACAGACCTTGGGAGAACTCCGAGAGGTTAAAGCGTAGCACGTTATTACTTTCTGTTGTGGGTTTTTCTCCAACCTCTACATATTCGTTCTGCTGTAGGAACTAAACTAGGCAATAAGCTGCAAAACGGCAGCACAGCAGGCTTCAAATCTGCCATCGATTCAGGAGAAAATTAAAGAGCTCGAGATGTGCCGAATGAAAACCGACTCCTGATGTGGTTCCTAGATTTATTTATTTTTTCTTTTTCCCCTTGTGCTGCTTTAAATTCTGTCCAAACCACTTCAGACATTAAGAGTTCCCACAAGGGAGGGAGACGTCACCCGTAACTGGTGCTGGTTTTTGGCGTTTAAGCTGTACTGCGTTCCATTATGTAATAATATTTGCTTAGACGTCTGCGTCCGTTCAAATTAGGTTGATGTAGCGTCAACTGGCTTATTTCTCCCCTCATTGTTGTGCTTCAATTTGGTGGTTCGGGGCACTTAGTAAATCACTTCCTGCTGTTTCTTAATTGCAACAATGGCTTTGTGTAGACTTTCAAGGTGCCTCGAATTACAAGATGGAGACCACCTGGGAAATAAGGCTTTTTGTTTCTTAACCAGTAATACTGATGTATTCAGACAAAACAGCAGCCTTCTAATTTATGGGCCACATTTGATGAATGAAACTACTGTTAAATTACTAGAGTTAATACGTTTACACACCATTGATTTGCTTCAGGAATGTTTCTAGAATGACTGTTACTGTTGGCTCCTTTATTGGGGAAATCATTCTTTCTTTCGTTAAATATTTCAACCTAAGTAAAAGCTTTATCCTGGTCATCCTTGCAGCGTATCTCAGATCACCGAACACAAGCTGGGAATACACACTGGACCACATCGCAGGACAGCGTGTACTCACTCTTGATTATCCAATCCACCTACATTCATTGGCCTTGGGAAACTCATTTCAGGAACCTGAAACAAACCTGCAAAGACACAGAAACCCTCCAAAAGATCAAGCCAGGGACCTATAATCACATTATTGCCCACTAACTGGTTGGGGAGGATGGATTTCTTCTCAGAAGAGGGATCTACCTTATCTAAATATACAAGAGATGGCAGTTAGTGCTCCACTCCACACCAAGGTACAATCACATATTGTTATATGTTACATGAATAGCAGTTTGATGGACCGGTTGTTATCATGTGTCTTACATGACAAAATCATGGTGTCCCAAATTGTATTAAAAAAAAAAAAGAGTGGTGGCACAGTGGGTTATTGGGTAGCACTGTCACGTTGCAATTCTTGGGGCAGGGTTCAAATCCCAGTTCAGTGGCTTTCCTCTGGGTCCTGTTGGTTTTCTCGATTAATTATGATTGACAAATTAGTGTATAACTTGTTGGCAGCAGATCCAGGGTGTACCCTGACTTGTGCCCCAAGTTCTCTGGAAAAGGCTCCAGGCTCCATATGACCCTACACAGGATAAAAGTATTTGCCTTTGTTTTTTTTGCATATCTGTCACTAAGGAAAAAAATCTGTCCAAACTGTTTGCGATGAATCGTTTTAATTCAGCTACATTGATTTTCAAGCCTGAACGGCCTGTTTAAGGTCATGCCACAGCATATAAATCTGATTAAAATCCAGACTTTGACTAGGCCACTCCCAAACCTAACTGTGGTGGACTTGCTGGTGTGTTTTGGATCGTTGTCCTGCTGCATAACATAAGTGTGCTTGAGCTTGAGGACACGAACTGATGGCCTACCTTTCTCCTTTACGAATTTCTGGTACAGCACAGAATTCATGGTTCCATCAATTATGGCAAGTCGTCTAGATCCTGAATATATAAACAGCCCCAGACTATTACACTACCACCTCCAGGTTTGATTGTTGGTATGATGTCCTTTTTATTTAATTACTGTTTGTTTTATGCCAGATGTAATGGGACACACACACCTTCCAAAAAGTTAAACTTTTGTGTTCACAATATATTTTCCCAAAAGTCTTAATCATAATCAAGATGTTTTTGGCCAGTGTCAGACAAGCCTTTATGTTCTTTTTGGTCAGCAGTGTCTTTCGCTCTCCTATTGATTCCATTTTTGCCCAGTCCAAATAAAAAATCTGTCTTATTCCTGAAAAACACTGACTTTAACTGAGGCAAGTGAGTCATGCAGTTCTTTAGATGTTGTTCTGGGTTCTTTTATAAGCTCTTGTAAAAGTCGTCCTTGTGCTTTTGGAGTAATTTTGGTAGATTTTCTTGATTCAACAGGTCTGGCAAGTACTCAGGCCTGGGTGTGTCAACTGAAATTTAACTCAGCTTTCCAAAAAAACAAATGTGGTTAAATTAAAGAATGCATTTTGTGCATTTACAAATATGCAAGAAAAAAAGATGTATGATCAGGAAGGGTACATGTACGTTTTTTTATGTTGGATGGATGTTAACAGGTGAGTGCCATAGTGTTGGATCTTGAGTTTGGGGTATTGTCTACATGGAGTATCAAATGCGCCTCCTAGGTCAAAATGGATGACCTGTGGGTTCTATGGACTTTCTCCTACCTCACCAAAACATTGAATACTATAAGGGCCATAAGGGATGGTACCCTATGATGTCTCTACCTTCAGACAGGATACTGTATTTTCCCGCCTTCCCCTCAGTGAGTTTTTAGCTAATAGTCTAGCTTGGTCTTCTTCGAGTTCATTTTCTTCGTCGTGTCAGTTTGTCTTGTGCAGATCATTTGCTGCCGATTTTAGAAAGTCAAGATGAGTCGAAGAAAGAATATTTCTTCCAAATGTTCTAAACGGCTTCCTCAGTAATCATTTGCAAGTCTAATTTGGAAATGGTCTTGAGTAAGAAACTGGCGAGATGTTTAATGGCACTTGTCTGAAGCCGCATTCCTCCTCTCTTATCTCCTTCCTCCACTCGGCACTGACTCTGGTCTGATGCCCCTGTCAGATGCATCAGATTAGACGTGCAGAAATAAACAAAAAAATGCTTGCATCTTACAATGTTCACGGAGATGAAGCTGGTGCACCAGCTAATCTCTGAGGACCGGTTGGTTTATAAAAGATAGAGTCAATAGGAGTGACTTCATCACTTCTGCACAAATCTGCTTGTCTCCGGATTGTAACACCTGAAAGGTTTTAATTTCCAGCGCTAGATGAAGTAGTTTCCCTGAAGCTGTGTATCTGGTTAGCTTATTTTCCTTTCCTCACTTTATTCGCTATCACGCAACTCGTCATTGATTGGAATGGGTTCGGTCTGTGGGTTCGTTGCACCAAAATCGGAGCTGTTTTCTGAGGTGCTCCGAGGAGTGAAAGTTACTTCGGAGCCAGAGACGGATCAAGCAGCACTCGCGCTTTTGTCAGCCTTTAACATGGCATTGCTCACACTCTGACAAGGCTTGAGGCAGAACACGGTTGCTCTCGTTATGTCCCCATCTGTCAGATATCACACAGCCACCAGCCACCACTTGAAGGTTAATGATGGCCACCAGGGCTGTGCTTCAATTGCTGGTAAAGACTGAAAACAATCGTTTGATGGGTGTCTCTCACATTCCCAGCCAAATCCCTGGTGTCCTCATAAAATCCTTCAATTTGTTTTTGTGGAATTCTGAACCAGATGCGCTTGATTGGAGGGTCTGATGGCTCTCTATGTTGTCTTTAATTGTTTCTTATCTTCTGTTCAAACCTTTTGGATTCATAACATTAATATATTAAGGAAGATCGCAAAAGAACACACTATACAACACAAGCTGAAATGCAACGCAGGACATTTTTCGTCCTCATGTGACAATTTCCAAGGCTGTACCTTTATTCCTTATAATTTAATCATTAGGGATCCAGTCACTTCCTTAAATCCCTTTGATGCCCTTTGATTTGATGCCCTTTGATTTGATGCCCATCTTCTCAGGCAGATATTGTCTTTCCTTTCACAGGCAGGCAAGCCGATGAAGTGCTTTTCCTTCCATCACTAAGACAACAACGTGCAATCGCTGTCTTCGCTTCACCTTAGTCAGACGCAGGAGCTGGTGACCCCCCGGAGCCGTTTCGGATGGCAATAACGGCCTCCATTTACCACGCAGGCCAGTGGAGAGAACAGGAGGAGGGGTGCAACGGAGCTCAGCTGTGAGCGATGGATGTAATAATTGCTGATTCTAACCTCTGTGTGCAATTCCCTCTGAGGAACTGCCTCTCAGTGTAATGCAATCGCAGGAAACTAATGCATTTGTTTATATTACCCCGTCGCCTTAGCATAGCATCTGTGAGATAAACCGGTATAGTTGCGACCTAATCATCACAAATCTTCTAGATGCTTTGTGCTGTACTGGCCTAGAAGCAGAAGGGAATAAATGGGCAGCAGTATACTTGTAAGATTAGTTACGTATGGAATAAAACGCAGTGGAACATCGGTGTCAGTGTGGAGTGATGGGACCTGACGCTAAAGGAGTTACTGCTCCTACCCCGAGGTTGATTGTTTGCATTCTAAAGTGATGTATTCATTTTATACTACAGCCTTTTTATCCACTTAGATTTATCAATGTTAATGTTAATGCTGAGTAACATCTGTATCCTTTTAACACTAACCTAATAACAGCTCTAAATAATTGTTCCCTGCGAGAGATCAGCGTACGATAGTACCTTCTGTACTAGGTAAAAGTGAAGGGATGTTTACGCCGGGAACATGTTCACCGACTTCTTAACCTCTACAACCCAGCTTCGATTTTGTCAGGGTTACTTTTTCGTAAGCGCCTGACCCATTTTGTTGATTGAAAGAAACGCTACAGAAATGAGACAGTGCCAGACTTCCAGCATCACACCCCTTTGAACCTGCCCTGAATCTAAATTCCGGTACACCAGTCTTTGTCCAACAAACCCTCTCGATTATAACGGTACATCCAAAATCAAACATAACATAAAAAAAAAAAAAGGAAAAAAAAAAAGGGTACGATCTGGGATCGAGAAAAGTGGTCATTCAGCAACATGCCACGAGAGCCGCAATCTCAGCCAGCCGTGACTGCGGCATGATTACCGAGCAGCGTGAGCATAATTTACCTGCAAAGTGCGCCATTGTGTTCGTTCCATGCCACACACCTTCCTTTTATCAAGTGAAGAATGGCCTCATCAACTGCAGCCAGTGCTGAGTGCCGAGTTAGCAGCTCTAGAACTCGGGAATGGGTTCGGCCCCTTCCGTGTTCCATCCGCACTCAGAAAAAGTGAAACCGGGTCAAACAGTTCTGACCTGCTACACCAAGATGAAGGCTCATCATGTGCCATGTTCAGCATGCAAATAATCCCTCCGCAGTTCTCTTTTAATAGAATTTTTGCAAATGTCTCAGTTATTATGTTAGAAGTAAATCTGATACCGACACAGGTTCTGACAGCGCTGACTAATTATCCTGAGCCTTGTTCATGGTGACACGTTATTAAACAAATAATCCCATTGCAAATAGAAAATACTTTTTAGTTTTCTTTTGTTTTGTTCTACATAGATAGAAAGTTGTTAGAAAACACATTCTGTCACAGCTTGCATTGTATAGAACTGCATAAGCACAGACAGGTCAGAATTTCCACCACCTGCGTGCGTGCGTGCGCTTCACTTAACTATGTTCTATGAAAAGAAGGCAAGGTGGCGGAGGTAGTGTCAGATGTTTTTCCTAGGTCACCTTGGGTACCAATTATCCAACTATCGTTACAGACTGAGTGACCCCTCTAATATCAGTGGTCCTTCAACAGGATAATGCGCCCTGACTCTCTGCAGAAATGATTCATATACGTAGCTTGGAGAAACATGACAAAGTGTTCAAGGTGCTGGATTTATCAAATTACAAACCCGGTGTGGGAATGTACTTGAAAACCTTCCATGGAGGGCCCTACTGTGCAACTTAAAGAATTTAGAGGATCTGCTGCCAATGTCTATAATCTGCCTGGCAAAAAAAATAAAAATAAATCAGGCTGTGGATTTAATAAGCAACTTTGGATAATTGGATAATTACTGCAGTGATTAGTATGTTTTAGACAGCAACAATTCTTTTACTACCTACTATCTGCTAACTGTCAGTAGTGTCTCATTTCCTACTCAGCCATTGGAGAATAAAAAAAAATGGTAATGCATAATCGGCGATCATAATAAATGGCTAGTAGAAACCAGAGGTATGTTTAATAGTCAAAATAAGAAATTTATATACACATTGTAATGGGAATAAGTCCAGATTCACCTTATTCCAGAATGATGGGTGCATTAGAGTAAGAAGTGAAGTGAATGAAGTGATTTTCCCATCATGCCTAGTGCCCACTGTACAGTATGTTATGATCTGGGGTTGCTTCACTTGATCAGGTCTAGACTCGGCAACATTATGTGGCAAAAAAATCTACTCGGTGACCCGGTTTATGCCATCGATAGATTGTTTCTTTCCTGATGGCACAGGCCACCACCTAGTCCTGACATAACCATGCTGAAAGTCTTTGAGATAAACTGGAGAAGATTTTACAGAGTTTTTTTTGACTCTGCCATTATCAATACGAGACAGACATTGCCAGACGATGCCAGACATTTATGCTGCTCTAGGCGGGAATAAATGTTAGGGGGTTGCATAAGGTTATTGAAACAATGCCATGGCAAACGCGCTTCATAATCAACGCTAAAGATGGGCCAACAAAATATTACAGGATGCACCTAATTTTGGTGAAGTGTATGTCAACATGACAGTGTTAAGTGTGCCAAAAAAAAAAAAAACCACTGTCCAGTATAGACTAATCCTCATTGGTTTAATACCCATTGTGAATCTGTTTGGGATTTGCAACCTGAGAAGAAATCCCCACAGCTGGAGGAATTTTAATTTCTAATTGTCAGGAGGGTTTTATTCATTTATTTCCATGTTTTAACAGAGGCTTTGTAGGGTGGATGGAGTCCAAAGGAGTTATGGTGATGTTTATCCCAGCTTGATGCTACAGCATTGGCGTTGTGTTAAGGAAGGAAGCTGTATAGACTGTGGAAGGGGAAAAAGAATGTTGAATGCATGAAGTGATGTTGCTAATATGAAAATCCTGATAGGCAGAGAGTATTTTACCACAGAACTTTATTAGCATTCTTGGCAGCTTTGTGATAACAACATAAACAATTACACTGATTATTTCTATTAGAACCACCTACAGTAGGTTTTGGGTTCCCCTTGTGCCACATGTGCAGCTCTGGCCCCTCGGGACATGACACCACAAGACCTCAGGTGATGTTTGGCAGCAGATACTTTGGGTGCAATGGATTGCGAGGTTGGGCCTCCATGGATCGGACTGTCTGGAACATCTCACATGGTGAGTTTAGAGCCCTGGTCGGCGGTCTGGAACTTTTCGCCTGCTGGTCGCCATGTGCGACAGGCTGTGGTACGTTGGGTTTTCTGCTGTCTTTCTATCATGGCTAGCACTGCCGTGTTTTGTTGAGTTGTGCTCTATTGGCTTTTCTTTGGGAAACCCAGTAGGGTTGGTCTTTTGTCCCAATAGGCAGGGGTGAGCCTTAGGTGCCAATGATCCTGTCACCAGTTTACTGGTATATAAATGATAATCAATGCTAATGTGTTTATGTTTTGTGGTACTAAAGTTATGGATGGATGCTGTATACACTCTTTACCAAAAAGGAGACTGCAACCCTAGCCAACTTGTTATTAAATTGGTTCACAAAACCATATCCTTAATATCTAAATATATTAACTAATCGCTACCAGATGCCGTCTGCCTTTACTATCACATGTCCCTTTTATTCGATTGATTTAAAAAAAAAATTTTAAAGGACACTTTTCTGTTTTTTTTTTTTGGTTTGTTTGTTTGTTTTTTAGATGCTATGTTCGTCCTGGCGCTATTTAAAAGAAATTCGTTCAAGTAGGAAGGTAAACATCTGTCTCGCTTGTGTTTCTTGTGCGGTTGCTTGCTACAATTCACCCTTTCGGTAAATGCATTCGAGATAAATCAGCATCTCTGTCTACTTTACATCAAAATAGATGGACCAGATATGAGCCTGGCACTTTGACAACGCATTATTGGTATTACAAACAAACGCTATTTTCCACAGAGCAATATTTTTATTGAGGCCCAGAGCAAAAAAATAAATAAATCTGAGACCTAATATTCCGAATCAGATGTTAAAAACAGAAATGTTATTGCTAACTTGTCAATGTTGGCACGTCTCTATATAAATAGGATTAACCATATTTCAAATGTGTTATTCAATAGGTTGGACACTTTGTCAAGCGTTGTGTATATTTCATGGTGCACTGAGGATACAGAGACCTTAGCATATTGGAAGGGTAATTGCATTTGACTGAATAGTAGGTGCTATCCATACCTGATTAATGCTGTATTAATGTTAGCCCTAGAAGGATTTACGCAGTCTATTATTGAGCCGGGTTACAACTCAGGGCAACACACTGTCTTTATGATGAAGGTCTTGTTTTGCTAGTACAATATCTTAGCCTTGAAGTAGTGGAATGAAAAAATCTTGAGGGATCATGACAATTTTCCCAGACGCACTCTGCTTTTTTTTTTTTTTTTCCTTTTTTTTCCCCAGGTAAAGAAACATGGCAACACAAAACACAACAGCAACTGTATTTGTCAAGTCGTTTTGAAGGTCACACTCATGATGAATTTAATGCATTGCAATGCCACTGTCTGTATTCTTATTTAAATCCGATGCGAGCGCAGCTTAAATGTGAAAGGGTTTTTCTTTTCTCTTAACATTTTTGTTGTTGTTTTTTTTGGTAATGAATGAGAACACGAACACTATCAGTAACACAAGGGAAGAAACCTAGAGGCAGACTCACCAGCAGTGTCAGCATGGTGTGTGAATTCTCTTGCAGTTTCTCAACCTCAGCTTCATCACCCGCTCATGTAGGTTTTTTGTTTGTTTGTTTTGCATGTGTGCGAAAGTTTCTAGCAAAAAGTGGAAAAAAATTATCAGGAACGCTAATTTTGGATGAGTGTTGTGATATAGTTGTAACAATGTAACGACCACCTCTAATGTAGGGACAATGTACATGGTGGGCCATTTATATGGATACACCTGAATAAAATGGGAATGGTTGGTGATATTAACTTTCTGTTTGTGGCACATTAGTATACAGTACGTGAGGGGGAAAACTTTTCAATGTGCTGCCCATTGTGTTGGATTGTCAATGCAACCATCTTCTCCGTCAGTGTGTGAAGAGTGGGAGAAGAGGGTTGCATTGACAATCCAACA
>JAQMYJ010000011.1:21796200-21821879 GCA_030014305.1 Clarias laeviceps | reverse complement strand
AAACAGGAAGTTAATATCACCAACCATTCCCATTTTATTAAGGTGTATCCATATAAATGGCCCACCCTGTAGTTTGTGAAATTGCATTGAGATAAAGTTGGCACAAAACAACAAAAGTATAACTTTTATTTGGGGCATTTGTGCCAATCCACATCCACTGGCACAACCTCTGACCAAACGTTTCGAACAGGGTTTAGAATTTCAATTTGAGATTGGGATGGACACAACAGCTTCCCACACACAGTGTGTGTATCTCATGTTACACAACTCTTAGTGTTCAATTTCTTTCCGAAATATTGCTGTATATATATTTTTGTATTACTGCTACATGTTACAAAGCTTTGAGTCCTGATTTGAATCTCTTTTCCATGTAAACATTGTTTTAGGGGTTTGTTCAACATTGTCCTTTTGTCATGTAGTCAACGATGTTCTGACGTCATTTCACCAAAGTCATTTTAACTTTTAAAATCAACCTAATACCAGCGTTGCCCTAACCTCCATGTTAACCGCAACAAATAAAAATTCCTGTTGGATACTATCCTAATGTTTAATGTTAACAATGCTGCCAATGAACCTTCCAATAACACCACTTGTTTTTGTTGCATCCTGCTGTATCCTGGTCACTCACTCATCATCTTTACCGCTTTATCCTGTATAAAGGGCACCTTGGGGCCTGGAGCCTATCCCAGGTGACTGAGGGTACGAGGCAGGGTATTGCAGGGCGCACACACATTCACACACTACAGGCAATTTGAGAATGTCGATTAGCCTGTCTTAGGACTGTGGGAGGAAACCGGAGTACCCAGAGAAAACCCACGCAAGCACGGGGAGAACATTCAAACTCCATACATGCAGACCCCTAGGTGGGAATCGAACCCGTACCCTGGAGGTGAAAGGCAACAGTGCTAACCAAGAAGCCAAAGAGCTGCCTGTATCCTAGTCCTGTTGGACAATTCTAGTCTCAAATAGGTTCATGTTTTAAGAAATTTTGTTTTAAGAAATAAACATATTCATATCTGTTAAGACCAAATTTAGACCAGTTACATGGTAGAATTATCTTCTCTCAGCATATTAGACCCCTACAATTTTCCTGCTGTGCTATTTACTCTGCTATTTAACAGTAGATGATGTGGAAAGCGAGCTGGACTTGCAATATTACAGATATACTGATATGACTACTTGATGCTATTTTCCTTTTTTTTTTTATTTTATTATATCCATTAATTCCAATAAAATGTCTAAAAGACTATTAAAGCTTAGTCATGGTGGTTAAGTGTGATAAACAGTGTTGGGTGTAACCCGTTACAAAGTAAAGAGTACTTGGATGACTTTTTTTGATGTAGCGAGTAATCTACTGTAATGCGTTAGGTCCGCCATTTAAGTGCTCAGTTATTTAGGTACTTTTTCAAAAATGTAATCCGTCATTTAGACAATTTATGTAATCCGTGAGCCAGACAGCAGTCATTCCCATTCCCTTAGTGTGTGTGAAAGTCATCCTACAAGCCCCGCCCCCGATAACCTGCCCCCCTCTGTTACTCCTGCTGTTATACCCCTATCTCACCTATGTGGTTTGACTATGCGAGGACAGACACGCGGAAAGATAGAAACAGCGCCAAAACTCGCGGTGAATCATGATGAACCGTACTTACAGCCACCGCGCAAAACCGCGTAGGAGAGATAGAGGTATTAGTTAACAGATTATGGGCCAAACTTCACTGAGTGATGATGGTAGAATAATTATAAAGGTCTTGACTAAAACAACATGCATGAGGAATCACAAAGGAGTTTTCATTTCCTGCAATGGAAAAGTACTCGAACTAGTTACTTTTATCAGGAAGTAACGCGGTAATGTAACTGATTACTTTTTAAAGACAGTAATTTTGTAATGTAATTAGTTACTTTAAAAAGTAAAGATAAATATGGTGATAAATATGATCATGTACTGTAAAAGGTTATTGATAGAATCTCCATTGGATGCAATTCCAACCATTTCAAACATTCCTGTTATCAATACACGCACCCGATATGAAAAGACCACTACGTTGGCTTCCATTTAGACTCCACATCTGTCGCTTATATCTGCGTAGGCTCGATTCATCGCTGCTAACCCCCCGAACCCGCCTCTGCTTGTGAGCAGGTTTCCTATAGAATACCCCGCCATCCTCTTGCTCCCGGTGATTGTAAAAGTCAACCGCTCAACACGTCTGGCTCTGTAAAACAATTATCGCTATCTCTTTACCATTTATCCTCTGAACCATTCTCATCATATTATCATATCATTACGATAAGAAGCTTTTTTTTCTCCTGCTGTACTTCTGGAGGTATCAGCCTTGTAGTGTGTCAGTGATGGATTTTCTGCGAACTGCACTTCTCCCTGCAACCCTGGTTTCAATCTGACTTTGGGAGAAGTAATTATAGTAGCGTAGGAAGTCTGTTGAAATAGTGTATAATAAGTTTGACATTACTCAAGCCCCCAGCTGGTAGTGTAGTAGAAGCCAAATGTAATATTTCCTGAGAGGAAGAGATGAAGGGATTTGTACAAAGAGATGCACCTAGTTTTGAATAAAAGAGGCACAAAATCCAGGCACACATAAGTGGATTACACTGCTTTAGCGTAAGGGAATCTAATTTTAATGGTACAAGAAGCGGGTCGTGGTCGGCTCCGTTCGACAAAACGAGAGAGCACGCCGGCTCATTATGTGGAGTTACTTTTTTTACTTTGACATTATGGGCGTTGAGGGAGTTGGGAACAGCCGTGTAATATTGCAGGAGGATTCTCGGCAAACCTTTAGCCTTGGCTCTCTGCTCGTTCTGCCTTGGGCAGTAAGCTCGTCTAAAACAGTGTGTGTCTGCGATACACATAGAGAAAGATTTCGTTGCTCTCATACTGTCAAGCTGGGTGTGTACTCAGATCTTCTCGACCCCATCGTCACGTTACCCTTCAAGATCCGCTCTACTTTTTCAGGCTTGGCTTCTGTTTTAAACAAATAAACACCAGGGGTGAAGACCTGTCAAGGCTTGGCCTCCTGTTTAGCCATCACTGATATCTAGAAAGCACACACACACTGTTAGGCTGAAAAACAAGGAAATATTAGAGCTGCTCAATAGGGCTTTAAATAAATGCCTGTATTGCTTCTGGTTTTGTTACAAATGTAGATTTTTTTTTTTTCTGTAAAGATTTATTATGACAGCACTAGAGTTAAATGTATTTAAATGTTTTGGCATTAATAATATTCTTATTAAAATGATGTTGGACTGTTTTCTACTTACAGTAAAGTGAGTTATATACTGGAATTTGCATAATAGCTTGATAAATTTGTAACATTAACAAAAGATAAATATGAAAGCAACCATTTTTCAACATTTATTTATTTATATACTGTATTTCAGTCTGTGCGGTCAAAAAGGACACGACTTCCGACTTCCAAGTCAAGTCCTACAGTATAAAACTCTTAAGATGTCTCAAAAGGAAATTTGAGTCCTAGATTTAGTCCACTTCATTTGCTGTTGTAATAACATCCACTCTTCTGGGGACTAGATTCCACTAGAATTCAAATTATGGCTGCCGGGATTTGTGATTATTCAGTCACGAGAGCATTGCTGAGGTTAGACACTACTGTTGGTCTGGGGTGCTGTCGACATTCCAACTTGTTTTAAAAGTGATCAATAGGGTTGAAGTTAGAGTTTTGTGCAAAGACCCTGAATTTCTTTCACTCCGACCTCACTTTGTCATGCTGGAACAGGTTGCATGTTCCAGTAAAGAGAAAACATAATAATACAGCATACAAAGATATTATAGACAAACATCAATATAGATACAATATACTGTAGATACAATTTGTCTGGGAAGGTGGAGAAAAGAGCACCAGTCCAGGAGAAACACTGAGGCTCTTTTCCACCAACCAGGAATACCATGAGTATTGATCCTGAAGGAAGCTTTAGTTCCCAAGCAAGATCACTACCACATTTCGCCACCCTGACATAGTCAAGTGGTTCTTCAAGGTCACAATGCCATGGGGAAAAAGTGATGGAAGCTGCCTTAGAACAGAAAAAGGTCAAGTATTCAGACGTGGCTGCTGAGTTCAGGAAGGTTAGCTGGAAGACCTCCAGCTAACCAGTGGAAATCAGATGCTGAGGCTTAGCTGGGGTGTTAATCACATCCCTGGTGAGGGATGCTGGAGTGTTGGGAAGAAAACTCAGGCAGGCAACAAAAGAACTGGCAGAGGAGGATCAGAGCAGGGCAGCTTTTGGCTGTGGTGAAGGAGGAAGGACAAGTGTTGAAAGATCATCTAACCCAGGGGCCAGCTAAAGGGGGTGGCAGGGAAGCATCCTGTTATCGCTCCGTCACCAGGTGATGTTTCAGGTTTAAAGGAGCAAAACACTGAAGATTGGTCATTCCTGGCTAATGATCCTACAGTGTGATGGTAAGGTGTACGTATTATTGACCATGTTGGTGCCAGCAGATGGAATTAAATCAAAATGCACAAGCGAGGAATTTACATACGCAGTAAGTCCCCTACATACGAACATTCGAGTTACGAACGTCAGAAGATACGAACGCTGTACTGTTATACAGTATACTGTGTATAGCCAATTGTGTTAGTATCCTAGTACCTAGACAATGTTTGTTGGACTTGCGGACAAATTGGTCTTACGGAACTCATTCGTATATAGGAGACTTAAATTGGAGAAACATTGGGAACCACCGAAAAATCCAATTTTAGCCTCAACAGCAACCTCATTTCCCTTCTCGTCTGGTCCAACCTCTCATTGGTTCATGGTCTTAAGTTTTATTATTATTAATATATTACTGTGTGTTGGATAACATAAAAAAATATCCTCTGAAACTGGTCAGGTACAGGGATTGGAGTCCTTCAGGAAATCTGAAGAACTATTTCTCATGCCTACATTAAAAATATGAGAAAGTAAAAAACATGAAAAAATGAGTGGGGCTTAAGACTTTTCACAGGAAGTATAAATATAAAGATAAACGTCATTCAAGTAAGGTAGTTTTTAAAAACCTTTCCTTTTACCATGTGAAGGTTTTTTCATTTGCTATTAGAGTTAACACAAAGCGAAAGCCGTTTGATGATCTTTATTAGAGAAGAACTGGACTTCTGTAGCCTCTTTAACAGCAATATTCTCTCTGCGTCCTTCAGGAACGGCGCACATTCCCTCCCCAACATGCTTTTTGCAGTTTAACGTATCTGTGTGTCTTGACCTGCCCCAAGCCTTGGTGCATATGGTGTGGGTGAAGGTGATATGCCATGTGTTTGCATGTGTGAGTGTGAATGTGTGTTTGTGTATCATATGTGTGAACAGGGAGTAGAGGTGAAAGTTCATGTTACCCACATGTCATGTCATTTGAAATGCTGTGAATGACAGTGACAACTGTCTACCAACAAGGGTACAAGACTCAATATCTCATACAGTATATGGCCGGTGCAGCAGCAAAAGTACATTGGGTGTTTTAAAAAGCATCTGTTCTTGGCAAAAACTCATTTCTTTAAAGTTCTCCTCCTCCCAAAAAAAAAAAAAAAAACCTTTCCAGGAAAATAACGCTCTTTTATTTGAAATGAGAAAGTGTATATGGGAAAGGGGGGGGAAACAACACATAAAAGATGAATACAGTTTGAAAGGTTTTATAGATTCCGATTTGTATTCTTCTTAGTATGTATTAAAAGTGAGGACTTTTTCTTTTGTTTGTTACACTGTAATTTCCATTGGAGTTCAGCAAATGTATTTTTTTTGTAATGATAAGGTGTATGCTTGTTAATGCTGCCTTTTAGCATTCTAGCATTTGTTCAGATCTATTCCTAGCGGTATTTGATGGTTCATCACAGTTAAAAGAAATCCACTAAAACGTATGTTCCTAAATCACATTTAACTTCACCAGAGGTGTAGCTGTTGGGGGATTTTGGGTTAGATTCATCCTGAAATATTTTACGACAGTTCCAAATGCTTATTTGTTGCTTGTTAAATATAATGTAGGTAATTAATGATGTTTTGCACAGTAATTCTGCTATGATGTTCATAATCTGATCAATTCCCACCCACACCTTATAATTAAATAAAATTAACCAACCATACTGCTGCTCATGCCGTATCATATAAGCATAAAACAAATGATGGAAAGCACTATACATCCTACACAAGCTCACAGATGCCCCCTGTTGGCTAGTGTCCATGCGATTGGCAAAGGAGACCTACAGGGTACCAGAGCCCAATATTGCTCTCTAGACCCCATGGACGAAGAGATTCATCACCATTTTTTTTTTTTTTTAAGTTAAGTTAAGCCTTTAAATTAAGCACTCGTTCAACCAATGCCTGCTCGATTGTTTCCTGAAGATCATGCACAGAAGACTGCTACTGCCTTCTTCACCATTGTCAAACAGTTATTATGCTATTGAGTTAAGGTCTAAAGATAACTCAGGCCATGGCTTCAGAAGTTGAATACCTTTGTCACAGAGCAAGTTTTTCACTAGATTTTCACAACTCTTCTACAAGATTAGTGAAAGCAGCTGTTTTGTGAACAAGGAGGAACCAGGAATACTATATATGTGTCGTCAATACTTTTGACCACCCGCAAGTTCGAGCCACAATAATGCTATAGCCATTGGTGGCTCAGATCTAGGGAGCAAAAACTGACCATGGGGGCGGGGGAAGGGATCATGACTGTTCTTCCAATCCAGATGCTAGCCAATCATGGGTGTCTAAGAGCTCATGCATGCAGAAGTGGGCGGATAGCACTTTAGTCTAATTGTGTAGCATTGCATGATAGGCAGATTAAGAAGATTTGCTCATCTGGCTTTATTTGATAGTCTTTGCCTTCATGGTTGGTTGCTGTGAAATGGGCCATGACTAATTTAGAGAAAATGGCTGAGGGGGGGGACATTATGTGAGATTTGTTGATGGTAGATTGTTACAAGTAGTTTTGAGTCATTGTCTACTGCCTATTAAATGCACTTCAGAAATAAAAGAAATCTGCATATTTTGACATACTTCCCTCCCTGAAATGAATTCCTGGAAACGACTGCAGTACTGAACTAATATATATATTTTTTTTATGTTATTTTGTATACCAATGTTGCTCCATGTGCTCGCTTTGAGAACAGAGAGGCTCTCCGTGAACTAGCTCAGCCATTTTCAGGGCCTTTGTGTGGCATCAGCAAGCAAAAACCGTAGAAATAGATCTGTTTTGTTTCCCTTCTGAAGCCGGCCCTGGGAGATACTCTGTTAGTTTTGCTGACCTTTGTTCAAAGGCTTTTACATAGCAGCTGGCTTTGAACGTCTGCTGTTCAGCCATTTAGAAATATAGACACTCCATCATCTTGCTTCACCCTGCCTACCATGGCTAACAAAAACAGCCTGGTGTTGTTGTAAATTACACACCTGTCTATCTTGCATGTACAGGGAGATATGTTTATTTGAATGGCGTCACTTCCACTTTGAAAGCCACATCATCTCTCTGGCTAGCATGGTGCATCGTTTCTATTACTGTAGGTCTCCTAGGTTCAATCTGTGAACATACAGTATCGCTAATACGGTAGAGGCCAAAATCAAATTGTTAAACATGTCTCTTAAATGGAGTCCAGTGTTAAATGTAGCACAATGTGTTTCTTGGGCTTTGCTCTCTGTATGAATAATCTGACCTAATTACATCTGTAAAGATAATGTTGCTTGTTTTTATTCATCTCGCATCTTCCACAACAAAGGCTTTTGGTTCCTTTTACAGCACAATCATATAAATGTATTTATTGCTTGCGGCTAATTAGTGAACAGGAAGAATGATTCAGTGTTGGAAATGTGTGGGTTACAATCGACTTTGAAAGCCACCCCCACCTTCCAGCCTTATTTATTTATGAGGCATTTGTTTTAAAGATGATCTAGTAGTAATGATAAACCTCCATGATAAAGCAGAAGATCAGAATCCAAATTTAACTTGAGACCAAATCCTGAATGTTAACCATTCCTTCAGTACCTTTCATAAGTATTTACCCCTGTTTACCACATTTTGTAGGGAATTATATTTGAAGTATGATATGTACAGTACTTGCTTAGTTATTTGCACAATTAATACTATTTGCACTGTTGTCACTTTGCCACATATAACATTCAGAACTGCAGTTAACTTAATTTTTGTATTTTTTTTATTGTGATTGAAAAACAACAACAAAAAATTGCTTCTTGTATACTTTGTAGTTTTCTCAATCCCTGTGGATAAGACATAAGGCATGATGCTACCACCACCATGCTTCATCGTGGTTATAGTGTTCAGAGCTGTCCTTTTTAAAATAATCTCACCACTCTTTAATCAAGGCCAGCTTTGTAGATTGTTTTTGTGTCTGGACATTACATTGTCCTCTGAAAAGCTTCTTCCACTTGAACTCTCTAGCTCCTTTGACCTCTGTGTGTAAAACATGGAAAGGTCAGTCGGGTAAATACTAATGCAAGCCACCATACCTTCAAAAAAAAACAAAAAAAAAACTTCCGTTTATCTCGACTTCTACCTCAGAAAAGAACAATGCCTTTTCTGATCTGTAAAAGAGAATGCCGACGGAGGGACGGAGCGGGTAAAGTGTTGCGCAGTTACCGCGCACAGAATGGCCCAATTACTGCTTCCCATGGGACTGCAGTCTTGAGCTCCACTTCCCGTTGGAATCAGCTTGAACTTCTCAAGAGACGAATAAATATGTCATTTGAATTTCAGCACCAAGCCTGTCTCTTCTGTGTTTGTGCATCGACCTGAAATGACTTCATTTTTTTCATTGCTTTTTCATTCTAGAAATCACAGACGGTTGTAATGACACAAAAACGCACCACTTATTACTTCCCTATCAAAGCCCTGACGAGAAAACTGTCTAATAGGATTCAATCCACACTCTATTTGAGGCAGAATGTTGGAGGCTTCTGTGAGTTGTTGGAAAATGTTGTGAGTGTTGATTGATTCGTGTTCCTGCATTAACATAACAGCTCTGAGGTTAGTTAGCCAGAATTTTGTTTTGGCAGGCGGAATTATTGGAACGAATCGTGAAAATAAGAAAAATTAATAATAAGCAGCAACATTTTGGGCTTCAACATGTGTCGATGCGCTTTAATTTTAATTCATGAAAGCCATCCTTCTTTCATGGTTTTTGCTAATCATTGTTTTCAAAAGTATTGGCACCCCTCACAATATGTGGCCATAGCTACCCATGGAAAGAAAGAAAAAAAATTTAAGCAGAACTGACTGTCTGACAATAATAATGTCTACCAAGATTGAAAGAACTAATAGAAAGCACCAGTAACTGAACAAATATCTACTGTATACTGTACCCTGTATACAGTGGCTTATACAGTACCAGCCAAAAGTTTGAACTTATTTAGTTTTTTGGACTAAATTAGTTTGGATTTATTTTTTATACTTTAGAACAATATTGATTTTATTTTTTTTTTTCAAAACAATGGAATAACACACATGGCGGTAGGTAATTAAGTAACGACAACAATAACAGTCAGTTGTTATTTTAAGACATGAAGGTCAGCTGTTCTGGAAAAGTTCATTTAGAGTTACCAGCCTCAGAAATCACCAATTAACAAACAACACCTCAGATTGGAGCCGTTCGCAAGGCTTTACAGAGCATAAGTGGCAAACACATCTTAATAACAACTGTTTAAAGGAGATTGTTGTTTATTCTAAATGACTTTAGCATTGTTTTACAATTTAGATAGAAATAAAAATCTGGAAAGACCATGGAATTAGAAGGTGTGTCCAAGCTTTGGACTAATAGTGTATGTAGATCTGTTATATTTGCAATGGATTCTATTCTATTCTAATTCAAAACATCGTTCTGTTATTTTTAACATTTTAATATGTTATGATGGTTGTATATTCCAGTGGTACTTAGTAAAAGTGTTGGGTTTGTAGGCTGGCATATATGAAAGGCTTATTTTGTGTAACCATTCCAAATATAATTAAAGATACCATTAAAATGGTGGAAAATGTCCATGGTATTGCAAGTTTGTTTGTTTTTTTAGGTTCTCCAGGTTCCCTCTACTGTCTATAGAAAATGCTGGTAGGCAGTTTGGCTACGCTAAATTGACCCTAGGTGTGAATGGACTTGTGTACATGGTGTCCAGAAATGGAATGGAATTTAAGTGTTACTAGGACACTGGGACAGGCTCCGGATCCACTACACACCAGACCAGAAAATACCCAAAATACCAAACCAGATAGCCTAAGATGAATAAATAGATTTTTTTTTTTAAATACAGACAATATGTCATTTTTCCAGTAGTTTTTAAATATTTCATTTTAATTGTGCATTTATACAGTAAATGTTTCCCATTTTTGTTAAATAATGTCAGAATTTCCAGGATTTACTGCAAGTTATAGTAGACAAATTCAACAATTAGCCTGGATTGTTAATACTAAAGAAGGTTGGCTGAAGTGGGTACAATTAGTGTCAGAAAAAAATAAATAAAAAATAAAAACAAATAATAATAATAATAACAATAATAATCATAAAAATTATTGTTGTTATTATTATTACTTCTACAACACGTTATCTTTACATCTTAATTTTGCTATCATGGTCTCTTTTTTTTTAGAACAAAAGTGACAGACACTGGCAGCTTTGAGAGGATTAAAGAAAAAACATGTGAGAGGTGAAGGAAATACAACAGTTAATGAAAAACTCGACTCATCGCCAAGGACGTCTGTTATTTTCTGCTTCACTGCTTTTTTTTTTTTTTTTTTTTTAAAGCATGGATGCATTTTGGGATAAGCTTGGAGAGACATAAATAAAAAGTCTCCAAATGAAAAAGATTATGTGCTGTTGTCAGATATTGCGAGCAGCACTGTTATTGCATCTGGTGTCACTATGCAGAGAGCTCGATTATACTCAAATGTTTTCTGTTTTAAATGCTAATGCAATCAAACCATAATGAAACAACACCAAGGTTCAAAATGAGCTTGTTACCCTTTTTCATTCCCCAGAGCACAAAGTTTATTAGGTCTGAAAGATTGAGATGTTTAAGTGGGAAATTCGCTAAATCTTGTGTCTTGTAAGGTATGATCTGGGGGAAGCAAAGTTAAAAATACATCCACAGTTTAATTGTAGCATTTACTGTATGATTGTTGACCCCTTGCTAGGGTGAAACAAGAGACACTTGAACTTGTGCTTTTTATTTGCTTTCTCCCTATTCTGCCAAATGAAATGTATTAACATTTCACTGAAAGGCAAAGGACCAGGACATAAAAGATATGCACTGATTAGGGCTGTCAAGTAGGTCATTTTTTAAATATATATTCATCTTTATCTATTTGTATCTAGTTAATACACACATGGGTTTCTTCCATTTTCTGCATTTATTGAAAACCATTGAAAAAGTTTGCTGTTGTACCACCGTGTTTACTGACAATTGCAGTTTTTGACGGTAGCACTTTGACGGGTTGCCAGTGAATCTGTAGTCTGTTAATGATTACATGCGAACTTCCTGAATGTTACCCACCTAATTTATGATGGAGCGGTCATAGAAGCCGTCTTGTTGTTATTGCAAAGAAAAATTTATGTAATAAAAATGACCTTTGGTCGAGAGCTCTACGTATCGCCTACCTAAGGTGACACACTTCTCCAAACGAAGAATGTGCTGGTGGAGACCGTCTTTGAAGAAGCCTTCTTTTTTGGCTCTTGAGGAACCTCTGTACCCTTGTTGTCATCTTTAAAACGCCTGCCATGGAGTGGTTCCTTAAAGTGATGGAAGAGGAAGAAGTCACTGGCTGCAAGGTCGGGGGCAATGAGGCAGAATTTTTTTACCCCATGTCACCTTCATGTTTCAACTGTTTCAGAGCTGAATGGGCTGGCATGTTGTCATGAAGGAAGGCGAACACCTTTGTGAGAAACCTTTTTTTTTTTTTTTGAAAAGTAGGAATGTTCATGAACATATTCAAGAACGTATGAAATTATGTCCGGAGACATAATATGGGCAAATATTATTCGTTTGTATATGATAACTAACTTCTAATAATGTAAAGTCATCTTAAACAACACTTTGTCTTCTAAGTAATTTGGCTCCTAAGTCATTATCAATGTCCTCTGAACTGTTCTTGTTGTTGGCTAACGTGAGCTATAAAGTAGCAGTACCAGTTGATGATATAATTGGATGGTATTTGGGATTCAACATTGGAAACCTGGATATTAGCTGATATTGTAAAGTGGAAAACGTGGAAATATAAAGTAAATGTCATAAGTTTTTTAGGACTGTCCACCACCACTATGGTTTATTCTCCGCAGCTTTTGGCTCCATAGTATCTGTATGGACTTAAAACTACTTTCACCCCTGATAGATATCCGTACAGTTGAGTCTTAGGCAATCTTTAAATGCCGACTTTAGACGTATCTGTTTCTTCAGTACTTGGGCTAACCCCCCAAACCACCACCCATCCACCCCCACCAAAAAACTTCTCAGTTAGTAACCTAGTAACCCAGTGTCTAGGATCTATCCTTTAACGGAAACTACAAAGCACTTTTCTAAGTCGCTTTGGTTAAGAGCGTCTGCCAAATGTGTAAATGTAAATGATAATTGAAGAAGTTGGTCACCAGCTCTGCCAATTGCGGAAGGGTATGTGTTGGCTGAGCAAAATAACTGGTTAACTAAACAAATCATAATCTGCTAATAAGAAACGGTGTTTGTATAAAACAATATCACACTTGAGGTCACACTGGAGTATCATTACATTCAGGAGTCCAGCACTCCCGCATGCGTGATATTGCTTAATTAGAATTGTGACTTAATTAGAAATGTTTTGTTGGCCCATTTTATGCCAATGACTTCTGGGCATAGTTTAAGAAATTAGAATTTATTAGCATGAAATCATTTTAATGTATTAAGTAGCTTGATTTAATCAAATTAATGCGTTAATGCTGACAGCTCTGGTTTTTTTTTTTATTTTTTTTTTTTAATCATTTACAAAGTTATCATTAAACCCTTCCTTAGGTTTGCTTGTTAACACTTTCTTGTTAGTAGTGTTGGTACCTTTGGGAAAGACGATATGATCTTCATACAGTATGACTTCACATTGGAACAAGACATTGAAATGCCGAAGTTGTGATTATTTTTACGATTCAGATTTTTGTACGGTAGCCATTAGATCAAACTATGTTTTACACTGTTGCAAGGCAATGACTAGCCCAGACCTTGAGCTAAAAAAATGGCCTGCAGCATTTGTTCAATGCTTAATTGCAATGATACTTTTAATAAAAGGCCCGCACCAAATTCTGTTCTCTAATTCCATTGACGCTGCACCTTAACTGTAATTGAAGAGATCAATCCTCGGTGGACCATGTCAGCCATCTCGGTGCACCTCGTCTCTCTCAGTGCACCTTATTGTTGGTGATCGACTGTCACAAGATTTTTTCCCGTAATTGCCCGAAGGACTCATTTTCTCTGGTCTGAATGCAAAACAGCTCTTCAACGCCGAGCAGCCAAATGTCTGGGATCACTCAAGTGCATTGCCCTTTTTGTAACGGGCCATCATCGAAGCATATTTATTCACAAATCCGCAGTGGAAACTTCCTCTAGTTGCAGGATGAGCACAGCTTTGGATGTAGCTGATGTTCATTCTCTGATTGTTGACTAGCTTTGCACACTTCACAACAAGAGCATCAATGGTCATTTCAAGCACTCTTGAATCAGTAAACATTGGGTCCATGTTAGCCAATTGCACTGTATCTGAATTTAACTCATACAGTACTTAACACTCTCTGAGCGTCAAACTGATAAATGCAAGGTTTGTACTAAATTACTACGGTCAACAATTAATCCCAACAAAAACTCTTGACTTGGGAGCAGATAAAAAAATGTCAGTCTCCAAAACCCAAAGCATGCTTTAATTTAAGGGGGGGAAATGCATTTATTGTGCTTATGCAAGATTTATACTTATGACTGTGTGATTATAGTCTGGAGTGCTAGAGACGCATTTTTCACACTAATTTGGGCTAGTTTTGGAAAGAGTTTGCTGGAGGAAGAAGCACATCTCTGGGTGGCCTTTGGGTTAGTTCACAAATAGCCCCAGGCCACCAAGCTCTTGTTTCAAAGTAAATAATTAAAAATGAAATCTAATCAATTTCCACAAGCAACAGAAAAGTGTAAGAATAAAAATAGTATTGTTATGTAGTGGGAACAATAGGATTATTACTGTAGGGCTAATGAGCATCGATTCTATGGATTTTATCTGAAATACTGCCAGAATGCTACTGTAGGTAAAGCATTTGAAAAGAAATATATATATATTGCCAGCACTTGTTTTTTAAAAAAAAAATTGGCTTGCACCTGTTTGCATGTGCTTGGTGAGTTTCCTCCTGGTACTCTGGTTTCGTCTCACAGTCCAAAGACAGGCAAGTTAGGCTAATTGGCATTCCCAAATTGCCAGTTGTGTGTGTGTGTCTGTGTGTCTGTGTGTGTGTGTAAATGACAATCGGGTGTCGAGCTGGCAATCTGCCCCCTTTAAGTAACTCCCATAAAAACAATGGATATATCTCCAGTGTGTGGAGGATCTGTCGCTGGATGGCACATGAACAGACTCAATACTCAATACCACGAACAAAGCTCAAGAGAGAAACAATGGGGTTTATGGACTATACAATGGTTCTACCAGTTGATGATAAAAATGCATGCTTCAAAAGTGCTTGCATACTATTGTAACCTCATTTCTTATGCAAAAACTTAGAATAGCTTGCATTACTGAAGCCTCAACTTCTTGGCCTCATTTACGGTGTATTACGGAGAAATAGTTCATCTGGAACTCATTCTGAGACTATTGAGCAATCAACAAAGGAGGGTGGATGTAACTGCTACGCCCCATCTCCCACCGTCCAACCTCGTCAGCCTTCTTTTTCTTACTCTTCATATTGAATTTTTTTTTTTTTTCTGCTTGTGTATCAGCTCAATTAAACATATGTGTCACTTATTTGTTCTTTTCGTTGTGATTCTCATTGTGGATTTAGTGCCATTTTAATTGGCCTGCTGCTCAAGGAAGGCAGGATTTCTTACATTCATATCAACTTCATTATCAAAGCCATCTGTTGTCATCCCTCTTCCAGCTGATGAAGATGGACTAATCAGGGGTTCAGCTGGTGACAATGGGACTGTGAAAGACTCACTCTGCTGGCTGCACTGGGTGCGACTGTCAACTGACACTGCAGCCCGTAATGTTCCTTAAGGTTCTCCATTTCCTAGAGAAATATTTGAATACACAGATTGACACATATAAGCCACTCAAACTCAGCTTATTGGATATAAGACACGAAGCAAGACCACTTGGAAATGTAGGAGGAGATGATTTTCCGGTGAAGCTCATGTAACGTTAGGTTCCACATTGTTTTAAATAGTATGCATGGCATTAATATTAAACTTTGTCTAAATGCAGAGTCCATTACACATAAAGTGAACACTATGATTATTCCTAGTATGCCAATGACACCAGGATGATGTACTCGAATTCATGGTACTGCATCTCAGTTTAGCAGCGTGTTAGATAGCAGAATTAAAAAAGTCAGTTATGGAATAAAAAAGAAAAACTAACACATTATTAATATTTTTACATTTTCTTTTAGTAGCTACACTTGCTTAAGGGTTATTTTTGCTAGTTGTATTTTATGTACAGTACATCGCCCTGCTGGTTTACACCTGACACAAAAGAGATTTGTGCCTGCCTTTAATTTGCTCTTATATCTCATTTCACCCTTCTAGGATTTACTCACGGGAAAGCAAACAGTACATACTAGTGCGCTGTACAAGTAGGCCGTGCTGAACACATTTATTCTTCTTCATGGTTAGAGGATTGGTGGCATAGTTTCCCCTCCAGCTAATGAAGAGCTTACACCATTATGGACGCAAGATCTTTGCCCTCTGTACTTTGTCACTCTCGAAAACATTAAAGAACTTGGGATAAAAGTAACATTTCCTTTATCCATCCCAATCCCTTCTGGTCATTCCAAGAGCTGATTGTTGCATCCAGCTGGCAAGCTAATATCTGCATCTGCACTCCTTTCATGTGTAAAATTACATGTCACCTCAAAGTCCAGCATGCTCTCATTCTGGGATTGAACCAACACCCACATGTTTTATTCAGGGTCCCATGTGTCTGTAGCTAGGTGCTGATTATTAGTGTGAAGAAGCAGAGCTCAAACCCTTACAAGGCACTTAAATAAACAGAGGACGATATACTGTAAAGCAGGGGGAGGTCCTGAAGCTACTCCCATTCCTGCTGAAGACTGAACCTCAGTAATCAAGGGAAAAGCTCCCCAGTCAGCCTCCTGCACTCATGCAGAGGCTAATTAATGGAGTGCTTTGAAAGGGTTATGAGGCCTATCCATTGGGATCCATAAATCAGGCCTCATTCCCTCATCTGTTTCCCTGTAGAGGCGGCATCTGGACGGGCATGGTGAGTCAGACATGCCTTGGACCCTGTCAGTCATCCATATGGGGCGACTGTGGTGCATCGGAGCCTGGGACATAGTTATTAGCCAAATGGATTAGATAGTAGAGACGAGGACAAAAGGGCATGAGGAAGAGGAGGGGTGAAGAGACAGAGAGTACGGATAATGTTTCCGCAGACTTGTGTTACTTAGCAAAGGGAAGCCGACTGTTTTGGACACCAGGGGGGAGAAAAATAACGGATAATTCAGTGGCCTGTATGGCAGGAAGTGGATTGTAGAAGGAACTCACTGAGGCACAAAAGAAAGATCATCCAGTTAGAATGAGAAATGTGAATGTCAATGGATCTCCATTTATCTACATTAATCCATCCGAAGATTAATGCACACTAATGGCTAAAGTGATTACAACTGATATTCGTGCTGCTCCAGTAAGTTCCCAGATGCGCTTGAAATATTGACAGTTTTGTTGCTTCGCGACTTTAGCCAGTCTTAGAAAGGGCTGTGAACTAACACGGTGCTATGTATAGATGTATTTCGGAGGTGCAGCAGTGTCCCTGGAGTGTCTCTTGGAGTATCTAACTGCCTGTGTCATGGAGTACGGCCTGCATCAGATTTCACACAGATGCAGGAGGTGAGGGACTGTCGAAGGCACCTAACCATGAAGAAATCCCCCAGCGTGTCAACACGACAGCTGACTAATAGTATGACTGCACTAGCATCCTGTACTCAAGCGTCTCTCTCTCTCTCTCTCGCTCTCTCTGCTCACATTAAAGAAAAATGGTGCAGTCCTGGTGCAGGATTTAACAACTTCGCCTTGTCTGTCACTTCTTCTCTTTGGGAGAAGGTACTGCAAACGGGGCCTCGGTAAATTGTGACATTGCGGGTGATTAAAACGCAGGTCTGATTCTCAAGGTTATTTATTCTCCCTGTCGCACTCGGTCGAGGTGCAGCAGAAGCACTAAAAGCCGAGGTTGGAGAGCCGGTTGTAAATCTGCCCGGCTCACATTCTGGCCTGCCACGGGGCATCATTCTAATTATAAAAGTGCACAACAGTGCTGTCGTTGTATGGGGGAATGTGTAAGCCTTTTAACAACGCAGACATCTGATAAATTACTTAGGCAAACATGTGATTTTGCTGGGGGAGAAAGAAAAAAAAATCTCTTTATGGAGGGAAATCATTTCTGTTCAATTCAGTTATTTACTTCTGCAATTAGCTTTTCATTCACACACAGTGAATGACTGATAACTGATTTCCTTTTTTTTTTTTCTTTCGTTTTGTAATGCAAGAGAAGCCTGATTTTATCTGTCCAGAAACAATTTACGCCAAAGTCTTTTCTCTTGTTTTAGAGTATGCTGTAGATTTTATTTTTATTTATTTATTTTTTTTAAGAACTGATGCTGTAATCAAAGGTGGCATGGTGGCATAGTTATTAACACTATGGCAATGAGGGTTCCCGTCTCAAGTCTGTGTGCATAGAGTTTGCATGTCCTCCCCGTGCTTGGTGGGTTTCCTCAGGGTACTCTGGTTTCCTCCCACAGTCCGAGCAGGTGTTGAGTGCGATTGAGTGTGTGTCTGTGCCCTGCGATCGATTGGCACCGTGTCCAGGGTGTACAGATGAATGCTGTAATCATAAAGATGGATTAATCTACATTAACATTTCGGTAAAACTGCTTTATGGCAATGTTTTATTGTTTTAAGTGTTATTATTTTTTTTTATTATTATCTGGATTTATAAGAGACATAACTTTTCCGCAGGACATAACATTAAGTCTGGTATTTCTTATCTCCATTTGGGCATTAAACAACGAAAAACATTTCCAGTTTTGGTGATTTGGCATTGAATTACAAAGCCTTCCAACATTCCTCTCAGGCTCTCTCTTTTCTCTTCTTGCAAAACCAAAGAGCCGACCTACTAAACAAACCTCTCAGTCCAATACCAGCTTTGACAGTTGAGTAAAGGCACTAGCTTATGGAGAATTCCTCTCAAACTGATTAGAGAAAACTGTGGTATTGATTTTTTTCCCCTTACTCTCCCTCCTGCCATTTCTTATCAGCCTTTTCCCTTGGAGAGCCTGAGCGAGCTAGAGATGGAGCTAGTCATAGAGCACTGCTTTGTGTTTATTCAAAGAAATGGCACGTCAAAATAAATGGTCTGCTCCCAATAGGACTCCACATGGCCTTCATTTGATGGGATTGGAAAAGTCATAAGGTGATTACAGTCAGAAACTCAGATATGCATTATCCCCAGTGTGACATGTTCACTTTTAATTACATACCAGTATACTCCATGTCAGATTTGTTGTATTATAGCAGCGTATTGGTTTCATGTGAGGTGAAGGCTTGTATATTCAGCGTGTCACTATGTCAGAGTTAAGAATGGACTCGTGGGCTGTGTATGTTTATACTCATAGATCATCAGCGAGACATCACAGATAGAGTGTGACATCATTATAAACACGAGACACCCAGTGGCCCAGCTTTCACTGGATGGAATTTCATCACCTCCACATGTGCCAGGGACCGTTTCACGCCTCTAATGTGATCTGCTGTCTGCTATGCCAAGAACACCACCTAAAGCATCGGTTCAGTGACTCTGGAATTGTTTAGTTAAACAAATCACCCATGTGGAGCCTGGAAAATCGGACGCTCTGAAAGGATAGGGGAAGGTTGATCCATTCGTGGCACAGTATCAGAGTTTTCAAAGCAGGATGTCTTGTCTCTTTAGGAAAGCGTATCTTATTATCAGTCCATCCGCAAATGCATGCCGACCTGAAAAAGCAGGAGAAAATTCTGCTCAGATGGCCTGCTGCCATCAGCTCACAGAACAACAAGCATTAATGCTTCTGGTCAGCTTTAAGGAGCAAAAGTCTCATTAAGAATCATAACTGTGGGAAGCCAAGTTACTTCTTATATAAGGGTTTTATACAATTTCTAAAAAGCCTTAATATCTAACAAGTTTACTTTTTTTTTTTTTTTTAATCTTATACCTCACCCTTGTTTAGCGCAATAGTTAATTTTACACTCCAAAATAATACTTATTTATCCTGTAAGGCATCTCAATGAAATAACAAACATGCCTGATGATGTTTTCTCACTCACTCATCGCCTATAACGCTTTATCCTGTATACAGGGTCAAAGGGAGTCTGGAGTCTATACCAGGAGACTTTGGGCACAAGGCGGGGTACACCCTGGATGGAGTGCCAATACATCGCAGGCACACATACACCCACTCATTCACACACTATGGGCAACTATGGGAATGCCAGTTGGCCTAGACTGCAGGTCTTTGGACTGTGGGAGGAAACCCACCAAGCAGCTGGAGAAGATGCAAACTCCATGCACACAGACCCGAGGCGGGAATCGATCCCAGAACCTGGCGATGCAAGGCGACAGTGCTAACCACTAAGCCGTGGTGCCACCCTGACGTGTTCTCCATGGCAGATCAATTATATGATAAAGATTCCCAAATCATATATGAGTATTATGATATTCTGTTCCCACAAACAGCAGGATCAAACAACTGATTTAAAAGTGATCTTAAAGTACTAAATGTTTTGTCCATTAGAATGTATTGTTAATGTTTTGCCATTGCCATGACCATATTTGTACCTGTACCATTAAATTTGCTTAATCCATTGTACTGCTGACTTTTGACTGGCCGCCTGTGAGAAGGTCACATTTTTGGTTCTAACACAGTCTTTGAATGAACAGTAAATCAGCCTGACTGCATTAGAATGATAAAATGTCTCATGTCCCATTTTGTCCAGGCTTTCATAAACATCATCCAAAAAATTGAATTAGGCTCTATGTACTGTATAGTAAGGGTCAATTTGGAATTTGTGGCATGACATTCCTTTAGTTCTATTTAACAGTAATGTGTGATTTATTTTATCATGCAAATTTTTTTTCTACTTAACGAAGTGCTGTCGAACTTGACATTCAAACTCATTTAATAAGTATTCAAAAATCAGTTTTAATAGAGATGTTATCGAGTGCTACGATCTGTGTTTATATACTTATTGGTCCTTCAGATACAGTTCATGACATTTAAATAAAGCTTACTTAAGATCCTTTAATATGTTTCAGGGGGCAACACGTCTTTCAACCCTAACTGATGAAATGAGTAGCTTCTCCTTTCTTTATTAATTACAGTGTGTCAGAAGACGTATTCCTTGAATGTGGAAAAGATATAACCCTGCATTATTAAAACTTGGAAGGGTAGTGGTGTCAACTTCACGGAGAAAAAAAAATCATGAATGAACTTGCAACATAAAATCACGTAGTTAATAGTGAAAGTAAGAGCATTTCCGCATGCGCAATGTGACATGAACTCACAGGACATGGACTAAACAGCTGTTTGTCCATTAGAAAACCATTTGTAAGTGACAAAAAGGTTTCGGTTTGTTAGGGAGAATCGACTTTGGAGCAATAGGAAAAACTAATGTGGTCCAGATTGACCCTATTCCAGAGTGATGGGTGTGTCAGGTGTAAGAAGGGAATCTGAAGACCGGAATGCACTGAATGACCAGGTTATCACATCTATGGAGTTTTTCTTTCTGATGGCATGGGCAAATTTTAAGACAATAGAGTCAAGATTTATCAGGCTCAAACTGTGAAGAGTAGTTCTGGGAGCATAAGGAATCATTTTCACAGAGCCCTTGACCTTCAGCCCAGTGAAACTCATTGAGATGTGCTGGATAAGACTCTGGATGGAAATAAAGGCTGAGACTTCATAAGGTAGCAAAAACAAAACTGTAACCCTTACACACTATGGTTTTATTATGCTAATATAATTCATTATAATTTCCATTTGCTACATCAAAATAGTCTGTGATTCAGATCAACAGGACTAGTAAATATAAACCAAAATTTGATTTGACAGGATTTGTAGATTGCTATTGAGATTCATTTCCCCCCCCCCCTTGCTCTAACACCTTACACAAATCATCAGGCAATTATTACAAGATTGTATTGAAGCGGCACAGACCATAGCTTGTGAAGCTAAAATATAAACTGTATTTTTTTATAGATATAAACCTTGAATAAATTATTGAAAGGTGCATAAATCAAGGACCTGAGATTTAAGGAAACAGTATGTTGCTTACTGCTTTGAGTCAAGTGTTTTTGAGTTTTAAGTTTTTTTTTTTGTTTGTTTCAGTAAACTTTTTTAATTAATACTCATGGGCCTTGTTGGCAACTACTCTATGTATTTATCGGTAGATCCAGATCCTCTTTGTCTGTTAAAATAAAGGACAGTGTTAGTGTCAGTTTCAATCCTCAATGAAATAACTGAAATAACAGTCCAATACAGCTTTGAGACAAAATGGCATGCATTCAAGCGCGCAGTAAACAGCATGTAGTGTTGTCCTCCCCCCGACATCTTCCTGGGCTGCATTTAAACGAGGTCAGCTGACCTCGCTGCATCACCGGGATTCAAGATTTGGAGGCACAGTCTCACAAGAGTATAATGCAGAATTAAAATACCAAACCTGTGTTTATTTTACGCTTTACATTGTATATTTATGTCAAAGGTTTATAAGACTCATTTTGTCAGACTTATGAACGGATCCGACTTACGAACATGCTCCCAGAATACAATTCATTCATAAGTCGGGGACTTACTGTATTTGGAAAAAAAATGTTCATTGTTCATCTTGCAAATCAAGGTCAGTGAAGTTACTATTCAGTATACAGTAAATTTGCCCATCTCGGGTAAAAAATATATATATATATATATATAAAATTACTGTATGACCATCCACCTAATATTGAGTAGGTCACCCCCTTTGCCACCATAACAGTGAAGTTCTTTGTATCTGACACCTTTCTATTGGAACCAGCGTAACAGTAAACGTAGTTCCTCTATTGGATTGGACTACATGGGCCAGCATTCACTCCCCATGTGCATCAGTGAGCCTTGACGACCCAAGACCCTGAGCCAGTTTACCGGTTTTCCTTCCTTGGATCACTTTTTGTATGTCCTGACCACTGCAGCCTGGGAACATCCCACAAGAACTGCAGTTTTGGAGTTGCTCTGACCCAGTTCAGTTGTCTAGGTATTACAATTTGGCCCTACAATTTGGTGGAAAATGGGTGGGATCAAATTGTGATGGCTAGAGGATATATAGCACAGATGAATTTACATTTATCTAAACATTATAAAATATTTTCTACAAATATGTTACTTCTGATACCGGCAGTTGAAGGTGGGGCTGATTTCTGTTTGACCCAGACTGGAGATTCGCAGATCCAGTGAACAATCATCCCAAGTGATTATTCTTAGTACAATGCCCTTTGGATTTACTGTGCATTGGGGCACATTTTTATCAAGACACTATGGAACTATAAATTAAAACTGAGAATATCTCCAAAACTTTTTCATTGTTGTCTAGTGTGTACAGTACATAGGACTAATTGAAAGGGGCAAAAGAAGCAGCTTATGAATGACATCTTTCTGTTTGAGTGGGACTTGCCTTATCATTACCTGAAATCTGGGGTGACTGAGAGAATGTAAAATATCACTGCAGCCATATAAACATGAACATGGCGATTTTTTTTTTTATTTTAATATTAATTTTCAGAAAAGAAAAACTCATCCTTAACAGACTTAGGCAACAATGAAAGCCCAATTTACACAAAAGATCTGTAACTTTTGTATGGTTTAAACAAAAGATCTGGCTAACAGCAAGTGCAATTTTTCTGCTTGCCATGCTTGTTATTTGAAAGAAACACTTAATGATTACGCACTTGAAACACTTTAGAAAATAATACCTTTCATGAATAGTGCTGCCTAACTGTCTCTTTATGTGTATGTGTTATTATTTTGTGCCTGTGCCGAGGCTCAACTATCAACTATACACTGCTGATAAGTACATTCAATATTGTGTCCAGCAATCACTGGTTTTAATAACTGAGATTATAAAAAAAAAAAAAAAAAAGGCAGCAGGAAATGGGGAAAAAATGGTGCAAATGAGCAGAATCTATCTGCTATCCAGTCCCACATTTGGAGCCAAAAAGCCTGACATAATTAGACTTCTTTTTTAAGAAAACCTCAGGCCCGAGCACTGTGCGGCTCTAAGGAGGTTATACGCTGGTAATTATCCGAGAAAAGAAAAAAAACTACAAAGCTATTAACCTCACAAGCTTTTTTTTTTTCTTTTTCAATGATGAACCCTAATATTAGCCTGACTTAATTGGTACAGTCAATGGCCTCATTCCAAAATGGAACTGGGATAATAGTAAATCACTGGTTTTGTGTTGAGCATGTTGTAAATAACAGGCTGTCAATATGGCATGAGCTGCCGCACCGTTCGGATTTTATTTACTCCCACAGGCAGACGGCAAACAGAATTCTGAGGACTAGACACAACAGGCCATCTCAATTTTCAGTTTGGATATTTGTTATTTTGTCAGTTTTTTTTTTTTTTTTTTAGATTGATCCACCATTTCGACTGAGAAAAAGAAAAGCTCGGTTGTACTTATGAAGATTTAAGCCAGATCTGTCATCATGCATACATTCGAAAGAGATTGTTTCTCCTTTATAAAGCTTTTGTGTGCAAATCGAATGTTCGCCTATAAATTTTGTTTGTATTGTCTTTGCTTTCAGGCGCCGCTTGTCCTGCAGTGCTTTTAAAGCCTGATAATGATGGTAGGATTCTGCGGGAGGAACCGAAAGAAGGGTGGGGGCTTTGCCATTAATTCCCAAGACATATTCGATTCTACTAACCCTTGCAGCAAGGCTGTTTGTTATCTGAAAAGCCACTAACACTGTTTTTTTTTTTTCCCCTTCTTTGTTCGACTACACATCTCAAATAACATAGAACAGCAAACATGATGAAGCCTACAAATAAAATAAACTCGCCATACATAAAACGGCTGGAGACAGCAATGTGTGCATGGACAGACATTATTTCAGACGCGTTCGTGAGGAATCATGGCGCGATTACGATTTAAGTGATAGATACAGATGGGTCTCACAGCCAGACAAGCATAGCATCCGGTCTCGAAGAGATCTGTCTGGAATATCGGACTGGCAAATAGGAAAGGGCATCTTATAGAACATCTGAATCTCTACAGCAAAACAGTACTGTTTTTAATACCTCAAGGCCACATCAACATCGATACTAGATATAATAACGCAGGCAAATCTTCAGCACCATAAAAATGTAATCTTCCTCCACAAAGCATCGATGTTATCTCCGCTCTGTGCTACAGTAGGAACCTATCAGATTTCATTATACAAACTCTTCTCAAAGACATGCAACGGTCTGCGAATTCTATCAGACAACAAATGATTTCAGAGCTGTTTGGTTAAAAGCAAGGAGGGCATCCGTTACATGAACGTCATCGTTTGAGTCATAGGTCAAAGGATTGTGAAGCCACAAAAAATGTCACTTTTGTGAGAAATCATGATACAATAAATAGAACTACATGCCCTTTTTTGTGGAAAGTTTGACATTGATTGATTCATTCAATTCATTCATTCATCTTTGATACTATGTTTCCTGTGTACAGGGTCACTGGGTGCCTGGAGCCCTTTCAGGAGACTTTGGGCGCAAGGCGGGGGACACATCCATCGCAGGGCACAAACACATTCACACACTCGTTCACACACTATGGGCAAGTTAGAAAATACCAATCAGCCTAATCTGTATGTCTTTGGCCTGTAGGAGAAATCCAGAGTACCTGCAGGAAACCCACCAAGCACAGGAAGAACACGCAAGCTTCATGCGGGAATCAAACCCAGACCCTGGAGGTGCAAGACGACCACTACGCCACCTAACATAAAATATTTACATGTAAAATTCATATCAGTTTTCTGTAATTGGAACCAATCACCATTTTCCATGTGCCAATAAAAATGTTGGAATTCTTACAAAAAAAAAAAAAAAAAAGTCTGTTGTAGATTAAAAAAAAACCAACATATTTTCATCAATCACAAGAGGAGAAAATTGCTTGTCATTTTCTGTTGACATGGAATTCATTATTATTAATTTGCACCATGCAACAAATCCGCCTAAAGTCTAATTAGATTAATTACAGTATTAATCAACAGGAAATCAGTGTTGTTTTTTATTACTGTTTACGTCTGTTGATCCTTTCAGAAGTTTTTTTTTTTCTTCTTTTTATGTGCACGTTTTTAGAAACGCAAATGTGTTCGTGGTACTGTACACTACCCGAGACTACTATAAAGCAAATGCATTTCACCATACAGTCTTGAATAGTACTCATTTCACATCCTGTTTCTGTATAGCGC
>JAQMYJ010000011.1:21779168-21790275 GCA_030014305.1 Clarias laeviceps | reverse complement strand
TTAAGATCTTCACTAAACATTTCGGGTTCTGATATGTGCATGAAGCTCTAGAGCTGCTTAGTTAATTATTGAGTTCTGTAGATAAATGGTGATTCCAGTTCTCCATCACTTCATTACACTTAAATGTAATGATCAATTAGTCACTAATGTTTCTAAAAATTACAGCATATATAAATAAAATAAAATAAAAAATGAAACTATGATGTACCAGTTTTGGTACCAGTTTTGATCCTTTCTTTAGAAGAATATCCAGCACTGTGATTTCTTTAGAACTTTTTTAAGGAGCATGCCAAGTCATATGCATTTTTACAGTAATTACTGTACATAATAGTTTTGCATGATTGTTTCGCTTGTTTGTACAGTACATGCTAAACATCTCAGTCTTTACAGCCTTAAAAAAATGCTTTTATCGGAGTATTAAAAGCTTACCTTTTTAAAATAATTGCACTGGGGTTTTATCTTTCTTCTATAGAAAACTGTCTGTTAGATTTAACCTACATTTTCACCTCTGTTTTCTTTGGTTTTCCACAGAGAGCTGTTGAGGTTTTTTCGAGTGCACTAACATTCAAGAATCCTTAATCCCTTTCCTGTTTATATGTGTGTGTGTGTGTGTGTGTGTGTGTGCAGTATGTGTGTGTGCTTGCACTCATGTACTGTATATGTAACAGTTGTGGCTAAACAGTTCCACAAAGCTGAAATAACACATATTTTAATGCATTTTTAAAAATGCTAGTTATTTAGGATATTTTTGAACTTCACTCACAATAATACCACAATGATATTAAACTCTCTATTCGGATTGGTCAAAAAAGTTGTTAATTAGATAATGTTCAGCAACAAGGCTTACATTAATCCATTCCTTTGAACATGTCTAACACGCTGCAGTTACTGGAAAGAGTACAGAGTACAAAATATATTGACTACAGGTAGCACATCTACGTTAGTAATAAGTCACTTGAGAAAATTTTTTCATCAAGAAAATGACTCACATGAAGGTAATTAAGTAATCCGGTGAAAGTACAGTTGACATTGAACCATAAGAGCTATGCTAAAGAGAACAACACTTTAATTATGCACCGTATCTGTATAAATAAAAGAAAGGTTTTGTATGTACATTAGTCAGAGCTTTCTCTTTTAATGACATATTTACGTTTCATACATTAGAGGACTTCTCAGTCTCATCTCAGTTCAAATTTTCCATCCATATGTCTGTCCAGAAAGATTTTGTCACAGCATCCTGCAAAACTGGCTGAGCAGAATTTAATGGAACTTTGCGTTACTGCCCATGTGTCAAACTGTAGGCGCGTCTTAAATCCACCGCTAGATTATAAACCGCTAGATTAAATTTCTTTGTATTAATAAATTAGGCAGAGATGTATTAATAAGGCCGTACAGAAAGACACATGGACATGTACGTGGACTTCAACCTGAATCACTAATTACATTAAAGCTGATCAACTTCAACTTTTAACTATGTCTAAAAACTCTTTACCTGTCAACGACGGGTACTAATGCTAGTATAAAATTAAGAGAATGCTAGCTAATTAGCCGAATGCTATAGGAATTTCAGAAGCATGCGACTGTAGGTTTGTTTGTTTAACTTATACGTACTGTATTTTTAGCTACATACAGTAGTTAGCAGTCTAGCAAGGATACTGTTACTGTTTGCAAAACATACACACTGTTTCTTTAAAATCGGACAGTCGGAGTCCACTATCTGCAGCGGACTGAGCATTTGATGCCTGTGTTGATGCCTGTTTAAAGCTTCAGCAGGAAGCTTTAATTTGGATTGTGTTTTAAAATTTTATTATCTCAATTTGCACTTGTCTATCCACTAATATTTATTTCATTCACTTACTGTATATTTTGCATATATTCAATAAATTATTTTCTCATTTTTGTCATTTCTGTTAAAGCATGGTTCTCTTTTAGACTATGTTTATTTTAACTACACTCTACCCTCTATTTAGAATATCCACATATTGCTTTTTAATTGTCTTACAATCTTCTGGGGTTAAATGTATTAATGTTTTTATTATGTGACTTTTTTTTTTTTCAAAAAGTAAAGGTAAAGCTTATTGATGGTTTTTAGTAGATAAAAGATTTCAATAATATTTTTTAAAAGAAGATTGAGGTTACAGTGAACTATGCCCTCAATTACCATAACAAGAGTACAGGCCTGCTAACAGCCTATTCATGAATCTCAATGGCAAATGCGCACATTAACAGAATAAAAATCATGTTTAATTGTTGATTTAGTGGAGCCTTCTGTGAGGAGGCTAATAATTTCCAAGAAAAAAATCAGGATTGAGGTCTATGTGGTTTACTATTTAGCTAATAAAACAAAAAAAATACTTTTTGTCTTTTATAGCTAAAAAGATTATTATGCATGCTATATTTTACAATATTTACATTTATTATGCCAGAATATGAAGGGTGTTCACATCAAGTTGAGACTTGATTTGCTCCATTTATTTCTCTATATAATCCACTGCTACACTAATGCACTTCATAAGTGTTTGGAATACCATCAAGGTAAAAAAATTCTTTTTTAATTACGCTGGACTGTGAACTTCATGTCCGGCCTCCCAGGAACTCCTTTAATGGCCCAAACAAGTGGAAATGATTTGGACTAAAGTCAGAACACTTCAGGGGAATGTGGTAATACAGTACCTCCAAGCTGAATTTCTGTAAACTGTTACAGTAGCAACATTTTACTCATAAGTTTTTAAGGAGTAGGGGCTCCACTCGCTGAATGTTCATAGGAAAAAGTGAGCTCTGAGCCACTTTGACCTCCTTTATAACTTTTACATCATTCAAATGTCTTACTGCGGCTAAGAGTCTCTTCACCGTTCTGTGCTTGATGTCTTTTAATGTTATGATAATGTTTTCAAATTAGTATCCATCGGTTTTATGCCTTCATTCACAAGAAATGTCATCATAAGTCCCAGTTTCACTTGAAAAAAGTCCCATGTCATTTTTTTTTTTAGAAATACAAAAATTGCTGTTGAATAAGAAGAATCACAACATTTAGGACGTGCCGTTATTGAAAAGTAATTACAGCATGCCAACTCATTGTTTATTATTTCACAATAACTGGCCTCTCTTTGGTCAAATTCCTTACATATAATACAGTACCCTTAAAATCTTAGAACAACGCTCTGTGATAATCATGTCGTTTGGTTTTGCATAGAGCCACCCAGGATATCTGGTAGATAGTAGAAATTATTCATTCGGTTCTGAATATTTTTCCCGTACCTTCATCTCAGCCATGTAATATTTTGACTTTTTAGCATACTGATAAGATGTTTTTTGAGCGTGAGAAGTATATACTTTTTCATCGCTCAGACATATCATGATAAATAATTACTGCTTTCACAGCACGCAACATCAGACATGTCATCTGCTACATTTCCATCACTACAAAGAGACATAAGATGAAAGTTTCCTGCAGACAATCTATGAAAAAATGATGTGGCTAAAATTAATTTCCCTAGAGCAGGCTTGCTCGGCAAACCTTGCTTCTAAACAATGTTTACTTTGCTAACATCTACATAGTCTACCAATACATCAGATCTGAGGTTTCTAATGGCAGAGGAAATGGGCACAATCTTTTTGAATTAGAATCCGGAAAAGAAAATAATAGTGGTGTCGCTGAACTTTTTTTCGAAGGATGCTCAGATCAAGCATGAGTCTGCATTGATTAAGGCTGCACTCTTCACCAGCGAAGCGGTGAAGTGTACGACGCCAGCACTCCTAACTCATACCTCTCCCGAGCCAACTATCATTGCTTTTATGCAACCATTAATCTCTTTGCTTCTGCATATCTTCTCTACTATACATCCCAGGATGCCGATCTTCATTAGGACAGTTTGAAATCATATCGGCTCTCTGTCGTCTGGGTGTAATTTGGCATCCTGGGATGTCAGCCGGTCATTTTTCTTCATCTGCGGCAACTGTTCCAGCTTTTCTGTCCTCAAAGACAGGTGGTAATTCTGTGTGTCTGTCATAGTATTCATTAGATAAACTGTCACTACTGAAAATTAACACAAAGGTATTAAATTCTGGCTCATGGAAGCTTATAATGGATTTTATTTAAAAATAAAAGATAATGGTGAATTTTACACGACTGACTATTTGAAATATTTGTCCGTTTGGTAAAATTTGCTTAAAAAGGATAGTGCCTTATTTTGAAGCATGCATTGTTCTGCTGTCACATGATTATTTGATTGCTTATATGCTTGAATGTACAAGTGCAATTTATATATATGAAAAAGTCTGCAAGGATCCTAAACTCTACTGCTCAAAAAATAAAATAAAATAAAATAAAATACATAAAGTAAAAAAAAAAATAAAGGGAACACTTAGTTTCGGTTTTGAATTGAGTACATCCCGTATGTGTATGCAGGGTTCGAGTCAAACCGGGACTAAATGTTCCCTTTCCTTTTTTTTTTCTTTTGATGTGAGTAATTTCAACCACCATTTACATCGTTCACATTATATATTTATTCATTCATCTTCTATACTATACAAGGACGTGAGGAGCCTGGATCCTATCCTAGTTGACTTTGTGCACAAGATGGGGTACAACCTGGGCCAATCCATCGCAGGGCGTACACACACTACGGGCAATTTTGGAATGGCAATGAGACTAATCTGCATGTCTTTGGACTGTAAGAAGAAAGCGGAGTACCCAGAGGAAACCCACCCAGCACAGTGAGAACATGCAAACTCCACACACACACAGACCCCAGGCGCGAATCTACTGTAACGTTTGACCCAGGAGGTGATGCTAACCACTATGCCACTGTGCCTCCTCACATTCTGCAGCCAAAAATTTGAAGAATTGGGTAACTGAAACTCTATGATATCTTGCTACTGAACAGCAAGCTATTAATATATTATCCTGCCTGGTTTCCCTCATGATTTAATCTTCCTTCATTTATTTTATTGTATTGGCTCTTTACCATTTCCTCTTTGATACTCTGCCTTTGAGAAATAAACAGAACATTTCTTATTAAAACATAAAAAAAAAAAAACTACAAAAGGACCAACAAGGTCATTGTGTGTAACCAGTATACAACTTATACAAGTTATACAGTTTTCACAAACTGCAGCAATGGTTCTGCACCTGAGACACTTGTACCAGGAAAAGCATCGCCCGCCAGATCAGTGTCACTGCTGTCCTGAAAACAGTCCAACACCCAAATAGCTTCTTGTCAGCTGTGGTCTGTTACAGTGATAAATTGGGTTAAGTCATATGCACAAAGCAATGACTTGGCACAGTTAGTAATTGTATATATTGCATAGTCCAGGGCCCTTGAGTTTCGCCTCCACTTTGAGCCCTAAGTAGCCTATTTCACTGTAGCCTGCCCTGCTAGTGACCTTCCTGGTAATAGATCTAACCCTGATGAGAGGAGACATCTGGTTTTTCCCCTTTCTCAGAGTAAATTTAAGGCCTGCCTTACAAGCAATGGTGTCTCCTCATTGTGATGTCTCACACACACTTACGCTTTGTCCTACTTATCTTGTGAGGCCCTTACAGTGATATGACTATTACAATTATGTTTGTGTATTGTAAGTAAAAAAAAAAAAAAAAAAGAGAATGTCTTAGAGGGACATTCTCCAAAAACATACTGTGCACAAACACATGCATAATCAGTGTTTGTATGTGGGACCCAGTTTTGTGAGCGAATTTGGGGGGTCATTTGGCTGGTCCACAAAGGAAAACTCTCTCTCTTTCTTCCTCTCTCTCTCTCTCTCTCACTCTCTAAACCTCTGTGTATCATGACATAAATTAACTGCAATAATATAATGTTAGTGGTTTAATCATCTCAAGAATAATAAGTGAAAGTGTTTGTATGTGCGTTTTTTTTTTTTTTGTGTGGAGACATTTGGCTGGTCCCCATAAGAAAAACTCTCTCTCTCTCTCTCTCTCTCTCTCTCTCTCTCTGAATTTGGTGTAGCATAAGATTAATTAGCTGCAATAATATAATGTCAATGGTATGTCCTTTCAAGAATAATAAATGGAAGTGTTTGTATGTAGGACCTATTTTGTGTGGGAACATTGTGAGTGATTTTGTGGGGACATTTGGCTGCTCCTCAGAAAGAAATCTCTCTCTTTCTCTATCTCTCTCTATTAAAAAAAAAGTAGTTTAATCATACTGTATCAAGGATAAAAAGTGAACGTATTTGTATGTAGGACTGTTTTATTTTGTTGGAAAAAATTGTGAGTGGTTTTGTGGGGACATTTAGCAGGTCCCCATAAGGTAATCTCTCTCTCTCTCTTTCTTTCTCTCTTACTAAAAAAAGTAGTTTAATCATCTCAAGTATAAAAAGTGAAAGTGTTTGTATGTACTGTAGGACCCTTTTTTTTTTTTTTTGGACATTATGAGTAATTTTGTGGGGACATTTGGCTGGTCCCCATAAGGATAAGGAAAACTCTCTCTCTTTAAAAAAAAAAAGATATAATAAAAAAGTTGTTTAATCCTTTCAAGGATCATAAGTGATAAGATTTGTGGGGATATTTCCTCATGAGAAAATCTCTCTCTCTTTCTCTAACAAAAATTGTTTAAAAGTGGTTTAGTCCTCTGGAGGATAACAAGTGAAAGTGTTTATATGTAGAACCCAGTTTTTGTGGGGACATTGTGACTCCATGGAGACACCTGTTTTTTTTTTGTTTGTTTTTTAATAAACTAATAATATATAGCTTTAAAATGTACGTGTGTATGTGCGTCACACACCTTGTGTGTCAAGGCAAATGTCTCGACACGATCAAAACTGTCAAATATACCCAGAAAATAAACCGTGCCCACATATACGCGCGCGCATGTGTGTGTGTAGGAGAGAGAGAGAGAGAGCGCGAGAGAGCACGCGCGCGCTTGCGATGTGTGTGAGTGCCTGATCCCTCTGAGCGCGCAGCACTCACTCTATGCCGCGCGCAGGAGAAGGAGCTCGAGCGCAGCTGCGTCTCGTTTAATATCCGTAAAAGTAGCTTGTAGAGAAGAACAGCACTGAGAATCCTTCATGTTCATCCGGAGAGACTTCCCGTGCACTCCTGAAAGCCCAGGACATACACTGAAAAGAATACATTCTGTCGGATATGGATTGTTTTGTGATCTCTGTCTGCTCAGCGTCGCGTGATATGTGCTTCACGTGTCCGCGCGCCACAGTCAGGTAGTTCAGTCCAAAAGAGCTCGTGATGCACATTTAATCCGGTGTGTGTATGTGTATGTGTGTAGCGTGCACACCAGGGCTCTGGATGTGTATGTGAACAGGTCTGGGTGGATATGTATTCTCTCAGTTCATTTTGCAAGTGGAGTGTGTGGATTGTGCATCATCTCGCGATGCTCCTCGTGCCTATCCTGTGGTTGGCGTCGCAGGCTCGCGCTGCTCCATCCCTCACAACCGAGCAGATGGACATGGGGGTGGTAAGAGCTTTATTTATTTATTAACTTATTTTAATTGACTAATTGGTTTCCCATGCAGGCTGCACAGAGAGGGAGAGAGAAAGAGAGACGACTTGTTAAAAACCTGTTGGGAAGGTTGCCAGATCATGTTTTTTTTTTAACCACAAAACCACCTGTATTTTTTTTTTTACAGTTCAGTTTGCATGCATTACCTTTCTTTTATTGTAATTTTTCCTGATATAGCATTTCTTTTTTCTTTTTTTTCTAAGTTGCACTTTGTGCCTGGTTTGTTATAAAATCAAGCCAATGTACCAACCCTCAATGTCTTACTGTCTAATTTGATAATTACTCATTATTTCTATTCCCATATCAACTTCACCAGTGCATACTTTTCCAAAGACCAGCTTAGGTTGCAAACACATCCACTCCAAATCACTTACAGCTTCTTAAATACAACTTCACTTTATTGTTTTTTTTTTCTTTTGCATACCATATGTTACTTTAAACGGCATGGTGGCCTAGTGGATAGCACTGTTACCGTGCACCTCCAGGGTCTGGGTTCGATATCCACCTCGTGTCTGTATGCATGGAGTTTGCATGTTCTTTCCATGCTTGGTGGGTTTCCTCCCACAGTCCAAAGCAATACAGATTAGGCTAATAGCCGTTCCCAAATTGCCTGTAGTGTGTATAGTATGTGTGTACCCTACAATGGATTGGCACCCCATCCAGGGTGTAGCTGGATGGTCTCCTGGGATAGGCTCCAGGCCCCCCATGACCCTGTATACAGTACAGAATAAAGCGGTATAAACGATAAGTGAGTGAGTGTTACTTCTGTATGTGTTCAAATGTACTTGTTGCATATTAAAGCCTATAGTACCTTATGGTAAGGTTGTTTAAGGTTGCACTGCTTGTATTTGTATAAACAGCAGTCAATTTACAATTCAGATCGCAGCACATTCAAGAGGACTGATTATGCCGTCTATGTGTGTGTGTGTTTAATTAAATTCATCCGAGTGTGTGCAACTTTTACGCATCTCAAAGCATAATTCTTGCTCGATACAGTATATCGGTTATAAGCATCTCAATATAACTACATTTTTGTTTTGTGCTTTGTAAGTATCAATTTTAAGGAATCACTGTGTTTTTAATGTCTCATCTATTGTATCACAGTCAGTATGGTGTTTTTTTTTTTTTTACATATAACATCTCTACAGGTTTAAGTACACACTCGCTTCCAACATATTGGCTTGACTAAGTGTCTAATTACGACTTCCAGCCAGGCAGAAAAAAAGGCAATTAAATGAAAATCCCAGAGATGAAACAAAAAAAAAAAAAACTGAAGCATTTATAAAGCACAAAATCTAATCTAAACCATTTTTTCCCCATGTATGTTAAATACCTGATACACAACAATGGATCAGTTTAACTTAGTCTCTCAGCAAACACAGAAAATCCACTTCCCTAATTAGTTCAGTTCGTTGTTTAAAAAGAGTCAATATCACCTAATCTTCAGTGAAAGAAGAGTTCATTTTCTATCAAAGCAGGAAAGACTTTTCAATTCCGGCCATAATAGACCGGGTTTGCATTTGAAATATGTGCTCACTCTTTTTCTGTTTAATGCGCACTTCCGTTAGTAAGCTGTTCAAAGTGTGCATTCAGCAAGAAACCTTCGTTCCCTCTTCATATCATCAAGCCACACTTAGAAGAAGCGAGAAAGCTTAGATTATTTTCATTCCTGAGTGTACACCTGGACTAATGAGAGTCACCACAAATAGTCTGACCTCTTTAAAGCCCTGAGGTAGTTTTAAAAGGGGCTGCAGTGCAGCAATTGTGATTTTAAGTGCAGATGCTGTACTCGCTCATTTTCATCATCTGAGGTACGGCTCTCTGTCAGAGGTCTCCCTCGGCTTGCTCAGCACCCTCAGGATCAGCTTGCTTTCCTGAGGAGTCCTCGAGGCAGCAGGAATTTTTTGACACTTTGATTGGGGCCATTAGGGGGATTTGGCATGGTGGCACCTGGTGGTCGGCGGGGCTCATAAGGGGCAAGAGGCTATTAATTGAGAGACAGATGGTGTAGTATCTGCTATCCCCACTGATTGGTGTTAAGTAGCAGGAAATGGGAGCACATGGCCTCCTGATGATTGGGCTTTTGAAGCTGATCACCTGGTCGCAGGTGGGCCGGATAAGCTGTGATTAATGCAGTCTGATTATCTCGATCTTGTGGGGTTTTTGATTTTTTTTAATAAAAATTATTCAAATCAATTGTGTGACCAAATTCGAGAACAATAATATCAAATTTTATATGATCGTCTTTACAGTTTGGAAGTTCAAAACTGAAGAAGTTCTTGGATTATTATAAGATCGTTCTATTATCTGATCTAGTGTCTGAACCAGATTGTACCAGCTATGATTAAATTACTAAGGAAAGGACACATTCGGTTTTGTCAACAACCACCAAATGGAAAATACACACTAATGATTTTAATATCAAGCCCTCGCTTACAAAAATTATGACATTTCAAAAGCAGTCATAATGCACTCACCTCACAACTTTGCTGGTTCCGAGGCCCTTGTAACCATCTGTGTGGAGTTTTCACATGGACTTGTCCTCGAGGTTCTCTGATTTCCTCGTACATCCCAAAAAACATGCCAAATACTCTAAAACGCATTGTTTTTTGATGGACTATGATGGACTGGAGTCCCATCCTTGGGGCTTGCACACAGTGTTCCTGGGACTGTCTCTAGTTCCACTGCGACTATGAAAGAATAAAACATAAGGTGAATGAATATCTATTAAACTATGAAAATCTGTGCTCTACTTTTGTAATTCAGGTCAAGTAACAAATATTGCAGTGTCGATTCTGGCTGCACAAACACATCAGCAGTAGACTACACCACTGGTTCTTGTTGCTAACAATCACACGCAGGTGCTAAAAGCCAAGCAAAAACCACCTTCGGGTTTGGAGCACAATTTTTTGAAAGTATTTTTGTGGCAGGAATACATGTGTTGTTGACTGACGTGGAAAGAATCTTGCACAAAGGACACGAGGCAGTCTTTGCACAGAACACACAGAGATAATTGATTACTAAGACAGATGGAGAAATCAGTACCCGGGCACCTGGGGCAAGCAAATGTCATGTCTGGGCTATTTCTTAAATTTATTTATTTATTTTTCAGCTAAAAGAAATCAGTTGAACGAGCAGAAGATGAAAGGTTTTCCGAGATGTATATAACGGTGCTGTAACTATAGCATACCCAACTCATATCATATCGTGCACTCTGGTTGAGAGTAGCTATAAAGATCTTTACTACAGCCCTGTGATGGACTGGCACCCTGTCCAGGTTGTACCCCGTTTCGTGCCCGTAGTCCCCTAGAACAGCGTCCAAGCCTGCAACAACTCTCGATAACATAAATGGTGTATAGAATGAGACAGGATCGAGGAATTGTTGATATTCACAGCTCTAGTGGATCTTTTACATACATAATAATTGCATGCACCACAGCTTAATATCCAGAACAGTGGCCGAATTTTATCAACGTTGCACACATAAATTTTAGAACATAAATTAGAACTGGATATTAAAGATGTATTGGTTTGCTTTCCTTATTCTGTATGAATGTGTCAGGATGTACTAACCTCGGTGACCAGAAGACGTAGCTTTAGCGATTTGCCCAATGTAGCGTGGATGGTAAACC
>JAQMYJ010000011.1:21766066-21779068 GCA_030014305.1 Clarias laeviceps | reverse complement strand
TCCTTTTATGCTTCCTGGTTCGCGACCGCATTACTTCCGGGTCCTAGTGCCGGTCGCGGACCGAGTGTGCATGACAGAATGCACACCAAATGAACTGGAATTGCCCGACATCACAACCTCAAATTACTAATGTTCTAGTTACCCTCACAGCCACTCTCCAAAATCTAGTGAAAAGACATCGAAGAATGTAGATGTTATTATAACTTTAACAGGAGACTAAATCTTGGATGAGATGTCCAAAAAGCACGTATGGATGTGATTTGTAGAATATAGTGTAACGAGTTCGACCCTTTTGTGCACGAGCGGCACCATAAAGCATGTACACGAGGCGATGTCTTATGGGAAAAAGGGTAATTTATTAAGGAAAATGGGTAAGGAAAGTGTTAAAGGATGGAAGGGATGATATGCACGTGCACGTCTGGTGGGCAGTGCCCTGCTGGCATGCGGGCACAGGCTGGTGAGCGGTGGACAGCGGGCAGAGTGGCAGCGTGGGCCCGCATGGACAGCAGCTCCCGCCTCAGTCCTCTCGCGCTGATTCTCCTCGCTGACGGCCGGACCGTCCCCTCCCAGCTCACTCTGTGGGCGTGGCCTCAGACAGGAGTCCTCTCTGACGTCCGGCGGCTGGGCGGCTTCCCCTGGGAACAAGGGCCATGACGTGTAACCCCTTTGCGGCCTTTTCCTCGTCGACGGCAGGGTCACAATATCCGGCTTCGTGGAGAGCTGAAGAGCCGCGGGAGGTCCGGCAGTGAGCTCGCGGCTGTCCTTGCTGTAGTGATTAAAGGCGTACTCGCCACTCTGAAGTTACTGGGACTTGTTCTATTGCCCCGCTTGTTTGCCGCTCTTCTGCGTTGTAGCACGCGTGACGCACACATCGCTTAGTAAAGTCCAGTATCGCAACAGAACCCGAGCTCTACTCCCCGCTGTGTTTTATAGCCCGGGATCAATCAACGGAGATGGCTCACCAGCCATGCCTAAATACGCCGTAACAATAGCGTACCAGCACAGAATCGGGTACCTGATACTCGGGTTTTGGAATTGTATTTAAAAGGAAAAATAAATAGGAAAGATGTATTTCTTCTTGTACGTTTGGATTTCTGCATCTTCACCGGTACAAGTACAACCGCAGGATCAACTCCAAATGTTAATTAAGTCATCAGCAATACATTTAGGAGAATGCTGGGGTTTGGGAGGTCATTGCGCAATTATGACACATTTATGACATTTTTTTCCCTCTTCGAATATATTTACATATTTTTGGGGGGAAACAGAAGAAGTTGAATGTAATTTTTTTTTATGGCAATGTGCTCCACATTTCATCGAAAAGGTCAAACAGAATTACCATGACCAAGCCACGACACTGAAAAAAAAAAAAAAATCATGTTTCGAGTAAGTATCCGCTGAATAATTCATGTCATTCCACATTCGCCGTGATCTTTTGGCGTAGTGTGGCATGGATGATCCCATGGGTCACGTGCCAAGCTTTACAGTAAATTTTTTAATGAGAGTACTGTACCATCTGGTCTCATCGGCAGCAGGACAGTGGAGAGCATCCCTTATCCTCGCAAAGATGTTCTAGCATCTCGCACTCTATCTGCCACTTCCACAGACACATGCACGCGTTATAGCATGCTGTGAATAGTAGCCTACTGTCATCTTCATGCCAGAGGCTCAAACAGAAATGCTTTTTTTATTTTTTATGTGCAATTCTCACATCCTTTCACATGCTTTCCACCGGATTTCACTTCTAATTACTCTTAGCGGCTGTGTAACGAGGAAGGCGGGAGCGATGATTGACGGTTAACACGGAAGTGGGTAAGACTTGGCCTCAGTGCCGAGGAAAGTAATCAAAGAGAAAGGAAAAGAGGAGGAACGGAAGGTGGAAAAAATGCAGAAGAAAGGCAAAAGGGCTACGCCATTTAGACAAGTAACAAACATGAAATCGATAAGCCTTCTTTTCAGCCCAGGATAGATGCATCTCTTAGGGATAATGCACCAGAGAGAAACGCCATCACAGCTGGTGAAAAGAAGGGCTGTTGTTGTTTTTTTCCCATTTTAGGTGTGTCAAAAGAAATCTACTCTCATTTCTGGATCTAAAGTAACGGGAAAATAACGTACCAACGTGGCTCGATAGGGTTAATCATTCTCATTTTCCTTATCTTCTGGCTGAAATGCAGACATTGAAGCTTGTCCTACTTTGACGAGATACAGTAACTCTGGATTTCTGTGACCTCATGCACGCAGGCATAACATCTTGGGTGTTCAGATCGAGGACAAGTACATTATTTCAGGAACATCGTCTGTAGGGACGTGGCCGTAGAAAGAGAATAATACACGCAGAGTTCGAGAGACGCGCGGTAAACAGAACAGAGTAAGAACCGAAACCTCCTGGAAGACCGAGAGAAGGTGGGTAATGAGCACATCATTCTAGTCTACTTCCCACGCTTTTCTAACCCTTATGGAGCTAGGCCTGATTCATGATGCTGTGTGTGGCAGAAGAGCACAAAGCTGAGCGACAGATACGAACTTTTCATAGTGTTACAAAACTGGCTATTTCAGAGTCATGACATGCGGTTGTCAAGGAGAGCACCAACAGGGATACTAATAGGATGCTGTCTTAGCTATTAGACGGAGATAAAACGGAATCAGAATCAAATTGATATGTTTGTATCATTTTGTATTTGGTCTGAAATGGTTTACAGTGCATGGATTTACACAAATCATCAAATACATCGAAATGGAAATTTGTGAAAGTCTGTCATTCATATGGGGAAAAAATCCTGCCTGGCGATGGCTTCAGGACCTTCAGTTTCACCAGTGAAAATGTTTGGACACACCTTCTAATTCCATGGTCTTTCTTGATTTTTATTTCTTTCTACATTGTAAAACAATGCTGAAGGCATCTCCTTTGAACAGTTGATATTGAGTTTGTCTGCTACTCATGTTCTGTAAATCCTTCATAATGGCTCAAATATGAGGTGCTGTTTGTTAATTGGTGATTTCGGCAGCTGGTAACTGTAACTGAACGTCTCCTGTACAGCAGAGGTAAGTTTTGGTGTTGCTTTCCTGGGAAGGTCTTCATGAGAGCCAGTTTCATCATGGTGCTTTTAGACCTTATAACACCTGACTGTTGTGGTTGATGTTCTTACTTATTTCCATACGAGTTATTTCATAGTTTTGAAAAATGTAGAAAATAAATCTGAACTTTTGATTGGTACTGTGGATCCTGCATTAAAGAAGCCGCCAATCATAATGCAAATGTTTTGCCTAACAAAGCAGTGGATTGTACAGTAGATGGCCAAGGGGTGGACACAGGACAGACGTTTACCACCGTGTTACCATATTTTGTGTTCAGTCTAGTCTTTTTATCCTTAGTTGCTATGGATACAGCCCATCCCTAGAAGCCTCAGCACAAAACGGGAGCACACCTTGTGGATTTGATTTCCATCCTCAGAAGAATTGAATATGTATAGAATATTAAATAAGCTTGGGCTTACTGGTATCCAGCATTTTTTCTATTTTCATCTCCTACAGCCAAAATATCTAAAAATCGAAAATAGGGTATGGCTTCAACATTCCACCTTTTTGAATCTTAAGTTTGCACCCAGTAATCCTCTTTACCCATTTGGTTCGTTTACTGCGACTGGCTCAAATCTAGCCATGCATGCCAAACCTCGAGGTTTTGCTAGAGATCACACCGGCAACTTGAGCAAGTAGAGGCTATTTGAGTGACATAGGAACAATGAACTTGGGGGCACAAGGTGGGGTACACACAGGATGGGGTGCCAACGTATCACATGGCACACGTACTCCAGAATCCATTCAGAAATAGTGTAGAATGAGGAAGGTGGAAAGATGATTGATGGATTATAGGAAGTAGGTAGCCTTATCGTTAAGAGGAAAGTAATCAAAGAGAAAAGAAAATATGACAAATGGAAGGGCCAATTTAGACACGTCAGTCACGATACACCGCATGTCTTTGGAATTAAACTGGACTACATGAAAAAATCTGGGTCTTCAAGGACACCGACCAGAGGCAAGATTTGAACTCCCCCAGCCCTGGAGATATGAGCGATAACCAATAAGCCACTCTGCTGCCTGACATCACCAAAGAACCATGGAAGTGAGTAAAGCCAAAGATTGAAGCCTGTGGTTAGAAAAGTGACACACACATTGTGAGCCATATGGGGGGTCATAGTCGTATTGAACCACAATAGGGACTGTTTGGAACCTCTTGCAGTGTGACTTTGGTTGACATTCTGGTCATCACGGCACTGAAAATGGAATTGCAAAAGCTTTTTTTTTTTTTAAGGAGACTGAGCACTGCATTTATGAAAGAGGCTTGTTTTTAAAATGACCTCACTTCCATATAAGTTCATACATAATTCAAACAAACGTAAATGTCTTTCTGCACAGCAAGGCTGTAATTTGGAGCTAGCTGTATAGATCTCACCAGAGCGGAGCTGGAATTATGGCGGAAACCCCCGGGAGACCAAATGCAGCAAAAACTCAGAAGCATTTCTTAATAAGTTAAATATATGAATGAAAGAAATGGCAAAGCATCAGATAACTTGTAGCAGTAATGGATCAATCTGTGTGGCCTATAAAAGGCATGATGTCTTTCCCACATTAGAGCAGCACGCAATGTGGCCGGTTCTGACTCGGCAGCTTGACAAGGGTTCAAACCCGAAACTTTTCCATTTTCTATTTGCCAAAGAAAAACACACACACACACAAATTTGGTCCATGTGCAACCCTGCCTTGTCTTAGCCCTTCATCTTCGTTCAGTTTGAGATTCAAGGCACCACGCCACTCCTGTCCAAACATCCATACAGAGCTTGTAATTACTGTGGTTTTGGTGTTGGGCTGGATTGTAGCTCAAAATAACTCGTGAAGCAGCCATAAAATGGCATGAAGTCAACCCAAAAAGCGACAACGCTCTGCTTTCAAATTGCTTGCAGGATTGTTTAAGCAGTTGCAGAAATGTTCAGAGCGTGTCTCATGATAACTGCCATTCTTATTTAAAACGCCTGGGCTCGGGCCAAATGATTTTTAAAAAGGCACCATATTGCAATTTCGAACGACTATGTTTCCTCCTGAAGTTTGTCCTCTCATTTGCATTTGTCAGTTCCTAACAAGATGACCGAGACAAAAGGGGGAGAAAAAAATGGCATAAGATTGAAAGCAAGATGTTCCAATGAATCCATTTTGGCCAAGTGGAGGCTCTTAATGTGTAGCAAAGAATTAACTCCAAGCCTTTCTGCATAATGCAGGATTGATATGGCTGTATTTTTCTGTGGTCGCGGTGACAGTGGGTCAGCAAGAGATTGAGTCAAAGCCCTGTTCTGAGGCATCATTCAATCATTCAATCATGGCATTAACATTGATTAACAGTGTATGGGTTGCACATCAACCACATTGAAATTAACTAGTACAGTCTGTAAATCTGTTTTCGGAACGAATCTGACTTCTCACAGTCTAGAAATAAGAGGGTGAGTCAAAAATGATGCGCACTCAGGCTGTAGAATTCACTCACTCACTCACTCACTCATCGTCTATACCGCTTTATTCTGTATTCAGGGGGGCCTGGAGCTTATCCCAGGAAACTTAGGACAGAAGGCAGGGTACACCCTGGACAGGTTGCAATCCATCGCAGGTCACACACAAACATACACTCAATCACACACTCTTCGCACACTATGGGCAATTTGGGAACGCCAATCAACCTAACCTACATGTCTTTGGACTGTGGGAGGAAACCGGAGTACCCGAAGGAAACCCACCAATCACGGGGAGAACATGCAAACTCCATGCACACAGAGACAGGAATCGAATCTGGCCAGGAATCGAACCTGGACCTGTAGAATTCATTTGAATCAATTTTTATAAAAGACAAATACAATTTTTTTTAACATAATTTCCTTGCTTTTCAATACACTTTGCGTATGCAGTATGTCGACAAGTTTTCATATTCCCTCATTAAAATGTTTTAGGCTGAGCTGCGAGTCATGAATGCACAGCTGTCTTCACTTCTTCATCAGAAGTGAATCTTCATCCTCGTAGGGCTGCTTCCAGGGGACCAAACAGGAGAAAGTCCAATGGAGCGAGATCAGGACTATAGGGAGGACGCGTTAACACCTTAAAATAAGGTTTTTGCCGTGTGTCGATAGTGTGGGCTGGAGTGTGCGGGCATGCATTGTCATGCAAGATCATAACGCCCTGGATGGGTCGTCCTCTGCGTTGAATCCAAAGTTTACGCTTCAGCTCTTTAATAAGCTCTCACTGTAACGAGCACTGTTGATTGTTGAACCTTTTTTCTGATAATGTTCCAATACTGGCTCTTGAGAATCGCAGAAAACTGTAAGCATCAATTTTTCAGCTGATGGTTGACTTTTGAACTTTGACTTGGTCGGCGATTGAGGATGTTTCCGTTCCATACTCTGGCGTATGATTCTCTTTAAGAGATTTTCACCATCTTTAAAGTAGCGGCCCAAATTTTGTTAGCAGATATCCAACCACTTCTGTATGTGCTCCTCCGTGAAGTGTTTCAGCACCAGGTTCACCCTGCACGCTGCTATATCACGATAGTTGCGAATCACAAGTAGCGCATCCATTTTTGCTCGCGCCGCAGTTACAAATGAATTAATGTAACACGTTCACACCTGCACTGTGGGGACAGTAGTCTTGAGCGGAAAGCGCTGATGAGACAGTTCGGCCAACCGAAGTTGTAATATAACCGGAGTGCGGAAAATTTTTGACTCACCCTCAGATATACAAAGAGCGTAAAAGATTTTAACGTTAGATTCCGGATTCGCTTTACAGTATTAATAGGGCCACGTATTAAACGTATCAAAAAGTCACCTTGCTCAATATGAAACAGATTTTTTAAAAAGCAATTATCTTCAGCTGTGCCCTTGTTTAGCATGACACGCCTTTCAGCTCTTGGTTACAATAGATCCAATAAAAGCGTTTATCCGGGCGATGTCACCTTGACACACAGTCGTTACGAGGATGAATAAAGTATGAAATTCTTACATGAGCCCCCTTTCATTTACAGTATATCCTCACATTTCAGAATTTAAAGTTTCACATCACAAAAAACGCAGCCTTATAGGCATGGAATAAATATTACAGGGTTCTAGTGATACGTTTCCCCAGAAGGGTGGGGGTATCACTCGGAAAGCTTCGTCAGTAAAGTGAGTGGTGCCAACATGACCTTGTGATAAAAGTGAAGGAAACTTGTTCATTTTACAGATAGAGATGTTATATAACCAGATGTTCACAGCTTTGCAATAAAATGATCCTCTCACCTCTTATCTATATTTCACGTCTGGCACCGTGCTGTCAATGATGGCTGGTTGTGATATTAGATGAGAAAAGGTGAAAAGTAATATCTTTAAAATAAAAAAAATGAAACAACAACAACTTAACAGTGATACTATGTGGGTTGAGCAGTGCAATACATGGTATCATGAGGTCTCATTGATGGCATAATAAAAATGATGTGAAGTAAACTATTACACACTTAAAGCCAGACAGGGCGGCTGCATCTGTTTTTACATTTGTAATGCTCTACTTGGAGGCGGCACAGTGCCTTAGTGGTTAGCACTGTCGCCTAGTACTGTACCTCCAGGGTCCGGGTTCGATTTCCAGCTCAGGGCTGGAGTTTCCATGTTCTCCCTCTGCTTGGTGAGTTTCCTCCCATGGTTCAAAGACATACAGATTAAGCTAATTGGCATTCCCAAATTGAACATAGTGTATGAATGAGCATGTGTGTGTGCCCTGCGATGGATTGGGATCCCGTCCAGGGTGTACCCCGCCTTGTGAGCAGACTCCCCACGACCCTGTACACAGGATAAAGCGGTATAGACGATGAGTGAGAGTGAGTGAGTGCTCTACTTGGTTCACACCTTATTGTAACCATTTCCTTCCACCCAAAAAATGAACACCGTATTTAAAAAGTCGCACACATTAACCAGCCGCCTTTATCGAGAGCAACTTTTGATATCTCGTTATACATCTGAGCAGTTGAGGACCTTGCTCAAGGGCCAAGTAGTGGCAACTTGGTGGTGGGATTTGAACCTGGAACCCTCCGATTACTAGGCCAATGCCTTAACCGTTGAACTACTTGCTGCACACACTCATATTTAATTTGACTACCTTTAGCTTTAATTACAGCACACAATGTGGTGTCCAGTTCATGTGTGAAAATGATTCCTCATTCTCCCAGAACCTCTCCTTCACAATTAAATTATGGCCGTGCCATCAAGAAAGAAAAACTCCATAGATGTGATAACCCGGTCATTCAGAACCTTCAGGTCGTCAGCATATAACGTTATTGAGTCTAGACCTGACCAAGGGAATCAACCCTAGATCATAACACGGCCTAGAGAGGCTTGTACAGTAGGCACTATGCATGATGGGAGCATGACGCGCCCATTGCTCAGGAATAGGATCAATCTGGACTCATTGGACCTCATGACCTTTTGCTATCGCTCCAAAGTCTAATCTTTATGCTACCTTACAACCTGGAGCCTTTTTTTCTCATTAATAAGCCATTTTCTTATGCCCAAACTGGTGGTTAGTCCCAATCCTATGAGTTCTCATCACACTGTGCACATATATAAATGCTTTTAATTTCACTATTAAACATTTCTATAATTTGTATTGCAACTTCACCCAGAGTTTAAGTCATCTTAGATGATGGTTGTTTGTTATTTTTTCTGACCACATGTCTCCTTTGAAGTAATAATAATACTGGACGTTGAACAGTTCCTAAAGCAATTCCAGTAATTTTAATGTTTTCTTTGCTTGATGCATGCATAATTTGCCCCTTCTGAATCTTTTTTTTTTTTTTTTTTGGCCAGAGATGACAGGATAAGAAATGTCAGTCATAACAAATGAAGGTCAGATCTAATGATCCCCCTGTGTAATCACTGCAATACCTCAAGAATCTAAGAATTCAGCCCTAGTCTCACTTCTACATACCGGTCTTTGTATTTTTCTAATGTCCCTTGGAACCACCAAGTCCAGCCTTGCATCCCAATATGTAAGCGGAAACCTTGTATTATCTCTTAAGATCCTTGAGTAGCACAGGGTCTTGGACATACCAGTCCTTTTTTAACTCTTCCCATATGTCTCCGAATCGTTCTGATTTCCTGCCTTGGCTGAGCTTACGGCTTCCAGAAACAGCACTTAACTCAACCGAGGCATTCCACTTAATAATGTCACAAATCAATGGGACCTTAATGGTTGATCGTTAATTTGGCTACCGCATCATCAGTCACTACTGCTTTTGCTCGTTATTATTTGAGTAGTTTGGCCTTTATGTGATATGTGGTTATTGGCATGGCTGGGTCTCTTTGAAGTGACCCGAAACTTGATGAAGTGCTTGCTTTTAAAGCAAGACTGTAGGACTGCACTCTTCTTTATTAACTAGAAATGTTTGCTTTATTAGGTTCATTGATCTGATTATGATGGTGTACCCTGGGTAATGTGTTCAGTGTGTATGTGAGAGAGAGAGTGATAGAAAGAGATAATCGGTATCTACAGTAAGTACAGGCAGCAGGATGGGGTTAATAAAATTGATAAAGTGTGTGACGTTAAGACAGCGAGACTGCATTCAGATACTTCTTAAGTAAAAGTACCTCCTTCATTAGGTTTATTGAAGAGATTCTGCTGTGTGTGAGAGAGGAAGAGAAAAAGAGAGGTCTGTAGGTGTTTAAGGGTTGTTTATACCAACTTGTGAGAGATGATATTCGAGCATCGTGTTATAGCCATTGTAGTGAAACGGTGAAATGCGTTTGTTTTGTTGTGCCTCGAGTGCCAGCATTGTCCACAGAATGCATCATTTACACCATGCCGTTACTGGAATATAGTCTGATTTTAGAATGTAACCACATGCATTTACTCAGTTTTTCCCGTAACTTCCTGTGACTTTTATTTTTTATTTTTTTATTTTTTTTGCATCCAGTTTTAACCAAAATGATTGTAGCCACTAGACATGGGAAAGACCAGGGCCTAACCGATACAATATTATCACGATACCGAGGTGTTGATTTGATTTGCATTGCAATTCTATCACGATCACGAAGTGTATAAATATCCTGATAAGATTTATTGTTTTTCCTAGACCGTTCACCATTCTAAAATAACTTCCTGCCACACAGTGTGCTGTGCTGCCTGCGAACACTTTAGAATGCACCACCTGTAGGATCGTAAAGGAACTGCAACATCTTAACATCTCAAATGCAAACATACAAGTATATAAATAAAAAATGAGTAAAAAAAAATAATCTATTCAGTCAGTGCTGCGATACAGGAACTCCTACAAAAAAGGATCACGATACATAACTGAATCATTCTGAAACCATCTCGGGCACCCACATTAAAATGTGCCTTTTTTTCCCCCCCTTGAAACATCTGCAGCTTCAGCATGGACCACATGCATTACAAAGTAATGAAAGGATTTGTTTGGTAACTGTGGCTTGGGACTTGTATCTGGTCAAAATAATCATTTCTCAGCAGGAACCCTAGTAGTGGATGAGCGTTGTACAGTAATATAGCTGTAAGGACTGGCGAGATGACTTTTACATTTGTCTTTTGATCTAGCAATTTAGAATTTGCAATAACAACAACAAAACAAAACTGTTAACCTTTATTTGGAGCATTTATGCCAGTGAACATCCATTCGCACAAGATCTGACCACATCCATCCGCGTAATGTTGTAATGTTATGGCTCTTTAATTTTCTTTCACAAATTTTACCAAGAGGGTGCGTCTTACAGTAGCTGCCACATCGTTGTACTATAATTTTTCATACTGTAATAGCATCAGTGGTACTGTAAGTACACCGCACTCCCAGACCTGCGACTAGAGTTTGTGTCCTGCTCAGGCCTTCAGTTTAGTATTAATATTGTTCTGAAAGCATTTTTACAGCTGAAAGCATTTTTACAGCATTGTGTTAGGTGCATTTGTTCGTCAACAATATCCCGACATCATTTCATCAACGTAATTCTAACTTACGAACAACATAGCAAACAACACAGCATTTTGACAACCAAAAATTGCTGCTGGTTGGTTCATGCACGTAGATTATTGAGCAGATTTCCGGCTATCAAATATGTGTAAATGCACTTCGGGATTCTTTTAGACACATTTGACAACCAGAAAACCTTTTTGTGTGTAAGATAAGAAGAATTCAGTTAAATTGTAAAAAAATAAATAAAAAAAGGAAAACCCTAACCCTAACCCTAGGTTTTGAGACAGGTTACGTGTGCACAGTGACACATGTACAAAATGCGCCCTGTTATATGGTGCCCCTGGAGCAGACAGGGTTAAGGGCCTTGCTCAAGGGCCCAGCAGTGTCAGTCCTGATGGAGCTGGGACTTGAACCACTGACCATCTCATCAGTAACCCTATTCAGGCAGCAAAATACCGGCTGTGGGTGAGCTACAGATTTTCTCCCAGCTCCCGTTGAAAGCAGAAATATTTCATGGCGTGCGACTGTCTCGACCAGGCTTAATCCCAATTCTTGGTGTAATATTATAATAATAGAGTGGAGAAACACGCTGCACTCGCTCGTCGTTATCAACGTACCAATGACCAGCTGCCTTCAACATTTCCCAGGATTAATATGCTTCCTCACACTATAATATATTAACGAGAGAGAGAGACACTGCATCACTTTGGGAATTAAATGGTTCTGTTTCAGTAAGTGCCAATATCCAGTAATGCGAATACATTAGTTTGAGAGACGAGTAAAATTTCTTAAGGCGTCATTTTTTTTTTTCCCCTGAAAATTAAAAATGCTCACTGAGTTATGAACAGATAGTTGACACATTCTACTAATTTCATACAGTTTCATAAGCTGGCTGCTTCGTCATTTATCATCATTTTACACATAAGTCTATGCTGATCACGGAAAAGGAAATCTGCAGCACTGAGGAAGTTAAGGGAGAAAGGAATGGCTCATTATAGAGACCACTGATAATGAGCAGAAAGTTTAGCATTAACTGGACATTAATAAGGCGTCCTGATGAAAAGTGTTTTTTTTTTTTTCCCCCCAGACTCTAGTCGTTCAGAGTTCAGATTTTCAGTGTTTCTTACAAGATATATTGAGAAGGACGGTCGTCCTATTGGCAGTCGAAGAAAAAGCTTCACTGGTTTCACTTTAGCCCTTCTCAAATCCTTTTGTGCAGGTTATCTCGGCAATGTCACCAGACGTGCTATGAAATGTAAGCGTTGGTCCTGCGGCCCCTAGCTCTTTCAAGTCCTCTTTCTGTCTCAGTGCGTTTCCTCTGTGCGATTTAAATCTAATTTCCCAAGCAAAGGTGAATATGGTGGCAACCTCAAGTCCATTCATGTCTCGGGAAATGCATTGCAAGAGCGACTGTTATTTTTCACGAGTTGTCTTCGAAAAAGTGTTCTCCTGGCTTTTCATCTCTTATTTGGATGTGTCACCGTCAGGGTTTAAGATTTGTTAACATGGCCCGAGGCAAGACCGGCCTTTCATTCCTTGCCACTGATGTCACGTGGATCGCCAGTCTGGTCTCAAGAGAAAAGCGAATCGGGGGCTAATTAGCAGTCATTAGCAGTGCCGGCATCCTGGGCTGCGCCAAACACAGGCAGGACTGAGATACCCTCTTTGTAGTGGCCATTGTGATTATATGACACGTAGCAGCGCTGCAGATAGAAAATGGAAATCTAATTTGGCCTAAGTGAAGAGGCGAAATTGAAGGATAGAGGAGGAATTGAGTCAATGAATAGCAAGGCAAGCAAAGTGGGAGGTTCTGCAAGAGATTTTTTCTTTTTTAATTTTTAAGAGAATTTGTGTTGGGGAGACAAATAAAAGCTGGCGAAAGAATTATCATCTGTATTTCCCCAAGTGTATACCAGGGACGGATACCATTTTTTCCCTGCCGATACTGATTCCGATACTTGGGCTCAGGGTATCGGCCGATACCGAGTACTGATCCGATACCTGGGTGTGTATCTGTATATACA
>JAQMYJ010000011.1:21740106-21760174 GCA_030014305.1 Clarias laeviceps | reverse complement strand
AAGCTATTGCAACCTGAATTTGACATAGTTACGGACACTACAGATTTCTTCGCTTTTTAAGCTTTTATCAAAAAAAAAACTTTTACATGCCATAAGCATTTTATTATCAATACTTAGAAAGGAATATGAATAATATTCATTTTAAATTATTATTGTTTGACGTGAGACGGTATAATGTTGAAAACAATTTGACATTTTTGGGGCACATATAAAATCACCTGTCCAAAACGTCTGAAGTTAGCAACTTGATATTTTTAGGGAAGCAAGATTGGTCACGTCCATGTTGCATAAACTTTAGAAGTAGCTTCTTTGCCACACACTTTCTATATTATATGTATTAGCATAAAAAAGCATCAATGCTGTTTTGGACGCTCTGTAAATTAGTAATACCGCTAATGTGATTTTACTGAATCCATGGAAGCATGCTTTTTTTCATTTCACAAAACATTTTACAGCTGATAATGTTTTCAAGTGTAAACATGCATAATGCGAATCGAGGTTTTTAGCATAGCATTATGGTTCTGTCCATGCCAATGGAATGAGGACATAAAGTGCATTCAGATATATACTTAAAAATTAATGTAATTAATTTAATAAGGTAAAAGGGGGCTGTGCTTTAAAAGGAGCTTCATATAAATAAAAAAAAGTCTAGAATCTTTGAAAAGGAAGAAGAAAAGAATGACAGCAAATAACACGTTTCTTCTTCCCATGATCTTTATCTAATTCAGATGATCCAGCTTCCTGTTGCACATGTGACTTGTGAAATTCTTAGGAATGGATCTGCTTATATAACAGGGTTAAGTGCATGTTAAACCCGAATATGCTTTTTTAAACTCGTCTTTAATTGATTTCATGACGTGTTTGAATGACTGTACTTCAAGGTGAAGTCCAGTCATAATTACGCTGTTGAACAGACCTACTGTATAGAAGTGTCGACATTTTCTTCACGTTTTAAGTTTTTTTTTTTTTCTGAAACATGCATAACGGTTGTTATGAGGGACATTTTACCTAAGTGTTTAAAATGCTTTTTTCCCTTACATACATAATTTGTAAACGTAATATCGGTGGGACACAAATGGGCGTCCTGCGGAAAATGAGTCACCCACACAGTCGCACTTAGTTTATAGTTTCCTGTAATGCCATTATGTTGCACTTTTCTGGAACCTTTTTTGAAAGACCAGATTTGGACAGAGGGTGGTATGAGACTGCGGCGTATCTCATTTTTCTCTGCATGCATTGTGTGGCATATGTAATAAATATCACTGCAGGGGCACTTTTCTAGACCCGTTTACTTTCTTTATTTGAGGGCTCTGGCGCTTTGCCTGGTGATATCTGGTGCCAGGAAGGCCCAAGATCAAATGATCGCTGAGGTTTCTTTTTTTGGCACACTCTGGCAGTTAAATTTAACCATTGTAAAAACGACATCTGAAGAACTGCTCTTGACCTCAGGGGTTTGTGTTTTATTTTAAAAAGTTGAGCCGTCTCTTGTTTAGGATTTGTGCCCCCCCACATACACACGCACCACATAAGAAGCACTGCGAATGCTTCTGATGTGGTGCTATATGGAGGACTATTTCGAAGAGCCATATGCCGGCGCTGAAGTCGAGCTTGCCAGGCTCTGTTGAGCAGAATGTGCGGGATGTTGTTTGCAATCTCTTGGTGATTAAGCAAGGAAGCAAGAGTGCAGTGTCGAGAGATTATAATAGAAATGAAAGCGATGCAGCACAACCCAGAAGTGACTATTCAGAAAATCTCCTTCATGCGCTTGCGTTCCAATTGATTTTACTCTTTTTGTAGCACAGTTGAAAGACCCAATTTCTTCGCCTGAGAAAGCACAAGGAATGGACAGTAATGTGGGGACTGGGCTTGTGTTTCAGAAAGCTTGTCGTGTTAACACACCCACCACTCAGAGCCAGCAGGGAGGAGAGTATTGACACTGACTAAATTCCTATTAATAGTTGTACAGTATATTGATTATTGTGTGCATTACTATTTAGGGTTTTTTAACTTTTTTTTAAAGTCCTTGTTTCAGAGATGATGTCGACAGTCCACAAGCAGGACTTTTTAAGAATTTTTAGCTAAAAGTGATTATTTAGAGTGTTTAAATTTAGTAATATTATACAGACTGTGTGCTGGTGGTGTAGTGGTTAGCCTCGTCGCCTTGTACTTCCAGGGGCACATTTTCGATTCCCGGCCAGGTTCGATTTCCATCTCTCTGTGCATGGAGTTTTCATGTTCTCCCCATGTTTGGTGGTTTTTTTCCAGGGTGTTCTGGTTTTCACCCACAGTCCAAAGACATGCAGATTAGGCTAATTGCCGTTTCCAAGTTGCCTGTAGTGTGTGTGTGAGTCCATCCTGCGATGGATTGGCACCCTGTACAGGGTGTATCTCGCCTCGTGCCCTAAGTCTCCCTCCGAATGCAGGATAAAGTGGTATAGACGATGAATGAGTGAGTGAGTATACAGACTGTACAGATACAACATAAAACCAATTCGTAAATAAAAAGATACAAGGCGTGTTCAGGTCAAGCCGCGACTTGTATGTACTGTACATCTAGACCTAGGTCATTCCTGTGAACACTTGATCCTTGAAAATCTACTGATAACTTGTCCCCAACGTGGGGAAGAGACACATCAGTCTCTGGAAACTATCACATTGGGATACATTACAGAGACTCGACTAGAAGTTATTGCCACATCCCCCCCTAGAGTCCTGACCTTGTTTCTAGCCATTTCCACATGTTTGGGCCATTATAGGAGTTCCTGGGAGGCCAGCATTTCAGACCGGCAGGCAGGCCAATAATGGCTCCAGCAGACTAAGAGAACTACCTTGATGGTACCCAAGCACTAGTGAAACGTTAGGATGAGTGCATTAATGTAGCAGGAAATATATTGGGAAATAAAGTGAGTTTTTTATGTGTTCTGCTACTCTCAATCCCAATAAAATGTCCCAGTTTGACTTAAACGCTTTTCGTATTAGTTCATATCACAAGTTTGATTCCCGGTTGATTCTACAGCTTTACTAAGCCGGAAGTCCAGAGAGTAGATTGGCTGCACTCTCTCCAGAGGGAAGGATGTCATACACGCACTCTCGCATCAATCCAGTCATGGGCATTTTGAGCAGACGCAAGTGGAAGAGGTGGATAGCGCTTTCCTCCAAGTGTGTTACGCCAACGTTGCTTGAACAGCAGTTTGAAAAGATGTCACGGATGTGATAGAAGTCAGAGATGGGTGGGAATTGGCTACAACTAAATTAGGGAGAAATATCTTTTTTAAAAAAAAGATAATTTTAAAATAGAAAGAAAAAATATTAGATTGTAATGTACTGGGCAGGAACAAATAAACCTAACGATACATTTTTTTTTAATGTGGGTTACTTAGATCTACAGGTTTATTCCACTTTAATATTAAGCATTTGTAATAATATTTAATACTAGTACTCGTCGTTGATTGGAAGAGTTTTTAGAAATAGTTAAAAGGTTAAAGTTAAAATTTTTATGTAATAAGTGATTGAACCTGATTTCAGGTTAAACCCAATGTACATGTCTTTCTATACGGCAGAACTCTGTCTAACTTATTAATCAAAGAAATAAAATTTTGTATTGTAGTATCCTACTCCTTGTTTGCGCTAAGTTGTACTTCTTTCGTCGCCAGACAAATACAACCGGAGAGTGAATCACAGATGAGTAATGGAAAAAGATAAAGGAAAAAGAAAAATGGATCAGATAAAGATGAAGCGTGTTAAAATTCACAGGATTGTGGTGGCTTGTAGGGGCATTCCGGTTGTTTCTGTGTCTGCTGCATACCCTGTGTATAGACGGTAAAATATCACGTTCATTGGCTCTGTTGAGGGATGCATATAGCCACGCCCACCTCAAGTGGAAAAAGCACTGTGACGTAATCTGGCACATAACTGCTCATAACGTCCCTTCTACTCAATATTGTGATTTCATTTATAGCGCAGGTTTAACTTCAGGCAAATACAGAGGGGGAAAAAGTTTCATTAAATTCGGTCCAGCCGGTTTTGAGTGATGCTGTGAAAAAATCTTGCTAGACAGAAAGTCACTCAGACAGACAGACAGACAAAAGACTTTCTGAGACTGGTTTCGGGTCTTCCAATGTCTGAAACAGAAAGATATGAGCGCGTTATCATGGCTTTTGCTCAAGGATTGGATCAGCAAACATAAAAGGAATACAAATATGATTCTGCATGGTCCTAAATGAAAACCACATTTAAGTTGTCCGATTTTTTTTATGTCAATTTTTAAAGTAAAATATTCAATACTTGATATGATGGTCGAAGCATAACAAATTCTTGCACACCAAATGTGGATGAAGAATGTACTGTTGAAAATAATGGCTGTTTGTTAATTAAAGTAGCGCATGATGCATGATGCAACCTTTGCTTGATTTGGGGAAATCCAACAACAGTGCTTATAATTCCAGATAGGGCCTCGACCAGAAGAAGACATTTACATTAGACCTCGCTCTTCCGGGATGAGACAGGAACCTGGGGGTGTACAGTATGAAGACGCAATGAACTCAAAACAGGTGCACACACATTAGGTAACGGACTTTAATGAATAAAGCATGCACTAGTGCATGAACACACACTTAGTCAGTGAGTCACCTGGAGGCAATTTGACACAGTCAGTCCCACCTACGTGGACGCTTTTTGTAGGTGGAAGGAAATCAGAGAACCTAAAGGAATCCCAACTGGGACACGGGGTGAAGAACGTCGACAGTAATCTGAGGATAGGGTTCGAGTTTTGCAGTACTTCCATTATGGCCAGGTCAGGATTATTTAGCCATAATCCCTGTCTCAGCAGGAAACAGTTACGGCGATTGTGTGCAAGATCTTTGAAACAGAAACCTATTGATCTTCTTAAAGGTTTTCCTCTGCTCTTGACTGATGTTTAAACCTGTTCTAATACAACCTCGCGGAACAGCATTCGTCACCTGTAACTGGCAGGAGATTAACCACACTCAGGAAGAGCCTGTTTAAAGGATCCAGTACATCGATCCCCCTGATGGATTTAATGAAGCTCGTTGCACATGTCCATCATGGGTCAGCACTCACGTTTAATGGAGTGTGATGCTCATTATACCCTGGTTACTAATGGCTTTGATGAACTATGATTTTGTCTACAAACGCCCCCCCCCCCTCTCTCTCTTTGGCTTTCAGTCCAAATGTGTATTTCCGAGCTTCATTCTCAGCATGAGAATCGCTTTCCGCTGTTGGCAGCATCCCAATGGAAGCTTAGGTAGTCGTTGCCGGTTTTTATGTTGCCTCGGCAGGCCTTACTCTACAGTCAGATGCATTTACGCTTCATATCACGAGTCCTTCACGAGCATCCGGCACGGGGGATTAAAAGTTAAACTTCGCTGGTCCGATTTGAAATTCTTAGCGTGTTCGTGAGCCTGTGTGCGTGTCAGAGCGAGAGGGGCAAGGTATGAGAAATGGATAAGGGGCAAAAGAGTGAAAAATATTGCCTCACACTCTAAAACCAATATCAAATACCCATTTCTCAACTCTGTCCCTGATACATATCTAGAATGCATGTGGACGCTTGAAAGAAGCCACTTTGCCGGCAAAATATCCCAGGAAGCGAGTCACGCACGCCGCAGACGTGCACTACATGTGGTCTGTATGGTAGGACACGATTTACAGAAATAGGGTGACCAGACATGCTCCATTGATCGCTCACGTGCTCAAGCACACACACACACGTGTGTGTTCATGTGTAGCCGTCCTCAGGAAGCACCGTGTCTCATGTCAGACTGTCAGTGTTGCTCTGAGATTAGGTGTTTGATTCCCTTCTCATCCTGTTCTCCCTTGAGGCAGCGCTAAATAAGCTAACCGCGTATGATCTTGTAAAACCAGCTGTGATTTTCTTCACGCCTGTAGGCCGGAGCTCCGTGTCACTCAAACGTCAGACGGAAGATGAATCCTGCACAATATCAGATCTCGGTGCTTGTCTCTGCTGTAGAGCTGAAAGTCCACGCCGAAACACATCAAATGTGATCGTATTGTCAGTCTGGTGGTTATTAGACTTTTACGATATCAGTATTTTTATTTAATTTTTTTTCTTTGCTTGTGATTTATTATTAAAAAGATGTCCAGGAAAAACAAGCACTTTAATGATTTTAGGTTTAAAGGGCACCTGTTATTTAAAATTCACTTTCTGATTAATTTTGGACTTTCACTTGGGTCTCTAGTGATCTCATTACTCATCTCTTCCCGTCTTTTTTTTTTTTCATTTTTGTCCATAAATGTGCTTGAACATGATGTTTTAAATTCGGGTATGATGTCATTCCAGGCAAGAACAAAACAAAAAGCCCCTCACAAAGGCTACGTTTTGAACAGATCGGATTTGCATGTCATTAATCAGTTCACATTCATAATTTTTTTTTGTAAAAGCTTGCTTGTGGGGGGGGCAGCATGGTGGTGTAGTGGTTAGCACTGTCGCCTTGCGCCTCCAGGGACCGGGTTCGATTCCCGGTGTGCATGGAGTTTGCATGTTCTCCCCGTGCTTGGTGGATTTCCTCCCACAATTGGCGTTCCCAAATTGCCCATAGTGTGTGAATGGGTGTGTGTGTGCCCTGCCATGTGCCCTAGGTCTCCTGGGATAGGCTCCAGGTCCCCGCGACCCTGAATACAGGATGAACGGTATATTAACTGTTTTAGCAGCTATTGCTAACGCTGCCATGAAACCCTTGTGCTGCCATTGCTGACTGATGGCATCAACATTCTACGCATGTCTACGCAAAGGCAAAACGTCGCATGTATTCCAATCCGAGCGTTCTAATTCAAGTCACATGACTGCGTATCGGATATACAGTATGCTTGATTTCGGACTATATATGAAAGTGACTCATATCCGATCTAAAAACATCAGAACATCAGGTTTGTGCGTCCAGACAGCCCTAAAAAGTTGGATTAGGGTCACCTTAGGGTAAAAAAAAAAAAATCTGAATTGAGTCACTTCAGGCAGATAATGTGAACTTATTCATAGCCCATCCTTCAGCTCGAACCCTGGGCACCTTTTTTAAGGGACATTTCCTGCATTCTGGTTGGCTACAGATGTACGTGTATGTATGTGTAGATGCACTTCTACAAAGGGGAACGGAGGCGGGGTCAATAGCTTGATTGCATTTAAAGCTAAAGACAGTAAAACTGCATTTTAAACAGGAATTCCATGGAGGCCATGGTGCAGGATCTGTTGTGTCTAAGATAGAACCTTAACACACATGTTCTGAAACGCTAAGCTAGCATTTTGAAAAGGCGTATAATATGGTGGCGGCATGGCGGCTTAGTGGTTAGGAGTGTTGCCTTGCACTTCCAGGTTCTGGGTTCGATCCCCACCTTGGGTCTATGTGCGTGGAGTTTGGTGGGTTTCCTTCAGGGTGCTCCGGTTTTCTCACACAGTCCAAAGTCATGCAGATTAGGCTAATTGTTGTTTCCAAATTGCCAGTTGAGTGTGAATGAGCATGTGTGTACAGTATGTGCTCTGCGATGGACTGGCACCCTGTCCAGGCTGTACCCCGCTCCGTGCCCTATGTCTCCTGGGATAGGCTCCATGCCCCACGCGACCCTGAATGCAGGATGTGTGATGAGTATAATATAGTATGGCTCCTTTAAGAACATTACAGGAAAGCATAATAATAACACCAGCTGTGTAGTCAGGCACTGTTTGCTGGCAGTGGCAGTAATGAAAACCTAGCTGTATGGTGGAACAGGAGACAGTAAAAAAAATAAAAAATAATAAACAGATCATGTTTTCTGTATAATTCTTTTACAAATAAGTTGACTAATGTCCATATGGCTGACATTGTTTTATTGTCAATCTGCTGCTCTTCTCTATAAGAGAAGAAAAAGTGGTGTATTTAATTACTGTCTACTTATCATCACCAAGTATTAGATGAACTTTTTTTTTTCTTACCACTTCTATAAAGAATTTGTCTGTGACATCTTTAAATATAGTATCTAATGCAGTCAAACATACTGTATCATACTGTATACTGATAGAGAATTCAAAACTTTCTCTTTTTAATTTGACAAAAAGCAACGGCGCATTTGGGTTTCTGAATTAATATTACACGGGAGGACTTTGTTAGCACTGTTGGCATCGTGTTACTATCAGCAGTCTTAAAGGATTACTGCCGGGTTTATTGTTAGTGCATAAAAATACAGTACATGGACAAAAGTATTTGGCCAAACTTGTTAATTATTAAATTCCGGTGTCTCAATCAGGTCCCTTATCCCGAGTGAAGGTCATCTTAATCTTAATGCTTCAGCGTACTTTGTGGGAACAGTTTAAGAAATGCCCTTTTCTATTCCAGCATGACTGTCTCCCAGTGCACAAAGCAAGGACTATAAAGACGTGGTTTGATGAATTCGTTGTGGAAGAACTTGAGCGGCCCTAACACAGAACCCTCATAAATGCTCTACAGAATGAATGGCCACAACTTCCCACAGAAACACTTTAAAATCTTGTAGACAGCCTTCCAAGAAGAGTGTAAGCTACAAAATGGGGGCCACCTACATATTGATGTTTGTGCATTTGGATACAATGTCAATGCAGGTTTTTTCAAATACTTTTGTCCATATAGTGCATAAAACAAGGCCTTATTTTCTTTTTTAAATAAGATGTTAAATCTTATGTTGAGAAAGCAAGTACAGAAGTAGTGGGCACACCAAACAGTGCAGCTTGACAACACACATTTGCATTGAATTAGTTAGCGCTAAAACCTCATACACATGTGCCATTAATGTATCTGATAAAAGTATATTCAAATATAACAGTGTTTCTGCAGTGAATCTCACATGTCTCAAATGTGTTGTCTGTTTTAAAGCCATTTGGTTACACAAGTGGCTTTATTTTTTCTTTTTACATTTCCATGTACCTTGTTTCGTGGCTGATTTATTGCAACTCTGGAGTGGGCAGTACAATTATGTTTCTCCTTGAGCAGCGAAACTGTTTGCACTTACTTAGCTTGCCACTTAAATTAGCAACTGTCTGTCTTAGTTGCAAGTATGCTCTAGCACTTGTACAAATCGTCTGTGGTCTGTGCGCAACAGATTCTCCAAAACCTTCATGTCATTCACAAACGTTCAGCTGCTTCGCAAGATCCTCAGCATAGTAGTTTTTGCCAAATTCCTAAATGCGAGCGCATCTTGAAGACTTACTACTATGTTAATCATGCTGAAGATGCTTCTTATCTTTAGAAGAATATGTCCCATGTCTGCTGCTTACTAGTGCAGGTCACATTTTTCTGTTTCCATGTTGGGCTGGAGGAGCTTTAAGGAAAAGCCTCTGGGTATATCCAGTGGATGTCTATGGATTTCCTGAAACTTGAGAAGCATTGTGTATAGATTCATCTCTAAAGAAACTTCATGCTATGTAAGGATGTAAGCAAAGAAAAGAACGTAGGAACTGGGTCAAGAACCCTTCATCAAAACCTGGAAGAACCTTGTGGAAGAAGTGTGGTCGGAAAAAAACATGCATGGAGATCACTTAAACGCTTGGTGAAGTTTCATGGTTAAAAATCAACAGTAAAACCCCTAGCTACTGTATATTTGATAGTGAAAGTAAGAGCATTTCTATACTCGCATAGTTTAATGAGAACTCACAGGATTTGGGACTAAACAACTGTGTGTCCATAGGAAAACCACTTGATTGTGAAAAACATCTTAAAAAAGGTTTGAATTTGCTGGAGAGCATAAAGATTGGACTTCGAAACAATGGAAAATGGTTTGATGAGTTCAGATTGACCTTATTCCAGAGCGAAGGGCATGTAAGACATTGAGAGTGGCCACTGTACAAGCCTTTATAAGCAGTGCTTTGACCTATGGTTATGATCAGGTCGAGACTCAACACAGCGTTATGTGGCAATAAAATTAAGTCAGCTGACGACCTGAATGTACTGAACAACCATCACATCAATGCAGTTTTTCAATGAACTCAAATTGTGTTCTGGGAGCACGAGGAAACATTTTCACATAAACATGTTGTGTTTTTTTTTTTTACGACATTTTAACAATTGGAATTGGGCCAAAGAAGCTCTAAATGTAGGTTTGGAAGCCTAATGAGCAAGTTTGAGATCTTCTAAACCTAATCCAGACCTGAACACTAACATGCCTGTTTCTGTTTCTCTTTAATTCACTCAGTATATTTATGCAACTCAATTAGTTTTGATCTTAGCAAGGTATTTCCACATGTAATGTGGTAGAGCCACATTTAGAGGCTCTGAGCGGTATTTCCTAGTTGTTTTTCTCATTCTGACATTTTTGCATTTTCTGATTTTTTTTTCTTTTCTGTGCACTACGCTGTTTGCCTGATTGTTTGACCTTTCCTTGTTTTTTGACTACAATTCCGCACATGATTTGGACTTTTAATAAAGATTACGCTGACGCTTGCATCTTTCTCCTTTCTAGGTATTATACAAAGAAAAACTTCCTTTGTGAAAGTTTAAGGACATACAAGGTCCACTTCTGGGGATTTCAAATGATAAAAAGGACAAGGCATTGCATTATACACATGCAGAAGATTAAAGGTATAAACAGTACAAAGTGTGTTCCCTATACCTAGCTTTTTTCATCTTTTGACAAATACGAACTCTTTGAGGAGGTATGATGGTTTAATGGATTGGTTAGCACTGTTGCTTCCAAGGGTTGAGGGTTCGAACCCTTCGTCTTTTACATGTTTCTTTCTTGGATCAAAAGACATCTGGTGTAGTCCGAATGGTTTTTCCAAATTGTCTGTATTCTATCCTGGGTTTCCTCCAACTTGTGCCCATGAGTTCCCTGGGATAAACTCCAGGCCACCCATCATAACCTTATTACAGGATATGGTATGATGAATGGACAGATGGATAAATTTTTTGACTATATGGAACATGTTACCATATTAAACAAAATCAATTTTGTTAAGAGAATAATAGTGTCATCAATATTTGCTAGTATAACTTAGACTTTGCTCAGCTTGCTTGAATCCTGCTAATCCATGTCACATCAGGTAGGTTCTGGTGTTCCTCACGGTATTCCTCAGCGTCTACACCGTCTCGCATGCAGCTTCTTGTACCAGTGTTTCACCCGTAGCAAGTATACTGTAACTGCCTAATCCCTACACACACTTTACACTGTTATCCCCCTGACCGACATTCCGCAGTGAGAACCTGTAGGTTCCTCTCATATGATGTCCTGGAGGATTTGTAGCACTGGTTGGACACCTCCTTCTCTTTTAATTCAACACCTCCTAGGAGTTGCTAGATTGGGCTAAGGATGGATGACAAGCCAGGGCATTCAATTATAGAGTGCAATGTCTGCGTTGTCTCTGAAGAACACTAACACAGCTTTGTCCTGGATTTCAGGAGGGAAAAAAAAAAAAAAAGATCCCTGCAGGTTACTTGACCAAAAAGTAGCAAGATGTCCCCGAATTCTGTCCAGTACAGAATAAAATGTAGCGCTCTTACCGTTTATAAGACCACAAAGTGAAACTTAATGGTAGACCCTGTAAGTAAAATATTCACAATATGTACCGCTGTGTAACAGTTACATTAGGCAAGAAGATGCCAGACGAATACCATCTTCTGAAAATTACACACACTCTGTTTGACTGAGTTTGTTGCGGCTTTTAATGTGATCCGTGGCTTCTTGTATGTGAACTACTGAACAGTTCTCTTGTAGCCAGGTCACCTTGATGACGGGAAGGTGCTAGTTTCTTTAACACACGTCTCGAACCTGACTTTACAGCTCTGTGTAATAAAGGAAGCCTGGAGTCTCTGTGCTCTGGATGCTAATGAATCCACATGATCAGCTCGCGGCTTCGCTGCGTAGTAAAGCACTCCTGAGTTAAACGCTTTATTGTATCGATTCGGCCCACCTGTCGTTTGTGCTACATCTGCCTGTTGAATATGGATGTCCGGGGAACAAGAGGCAGTTCTGCTTTACCTCTTTTCACCCTCCCCGCCCATCCTCATATTCCCACCTCTCTCTCCCTCTCTCTCTCTCTTTGGCTCGTTCGCTCTCTACTTTCAAATCACATCCGACTAATGCACCGAACTCTCACTCAATTTGCCTCCGGCGTTTTTATTTCTTATGTGTATTCAGTCTGCTTTCCGAGTGCCTTAAAGACTGCCGCTCACATTTTACACGCACCTGGGTTCTCTCAGCCGCCATACTTCCCTTCACCTCTTTGTCCCGTTTTATGGTTTCCGTTCCCACTTTGACCTCTGACCGCTCCTTTACAGTCTAACCAAACATGTACGAGAAGGTGGTGACCTGTCATGCTTGGCAGGAAGGTTCATCTGGTTGAGACAAGAGATGTGCATTGGAACTGAGATACTACGGCAGAAGACAGAAATGAGGTGCGAGGTCTTCATGGACAAATAAAACCCAAATATATCATCAATATACAGTAGCATTTCAACATTAAGGTCTTACTGATTTCGTTTAAGCTACTGATTTGTTTATATTTTCGGATAGAACCGACCGCATCTATTGGACTTTTTTCTTTTCTCGAGGGAGTAACTGCATGAGAGGGATATTGAAAAAAAAAAAGAAAAAATCCTGTGCACCTCTCATAGTTGAGGCCAATTATGAACTCGTGTGATGTCGTCGAGGTTGAAGAACTGTCAGAGTTCAATATTCACACACCGTGCTGACAGTGCTGGCATTTTCATCTGTCTGTCTGTGCTTTTCATGTGTTTTGTAGCGCTTTCATGGGTACAGTGGCGGAAAAGAAAAGTCATTCCAGTTTAGGCCCTGGTGTAAGCCTTCACTTTTAAATCAGAGCACACAAGTGGCTTTGCATTACAGGTCCTCTTCACCGCCTGTCCAAAAGCAGGCTTCATCAAGCAAAGAAAACAACTAGGCAGATTGCAATGAACGGAATTGGGTTAAGAATTTGTAAAAAAAAATAATAATAATTGGGCTCTCTGAGTGGCGCAGTGGTAAAGCGCTTGCCCTATCAGCCGGAAGATTGCTGGTTTGATTCCCGGGTGATGTAACCTCTCGCAGCCGGAGGTCTCGAAAGAGCTGATTGGCCGAGCTCTCTCAGAGGGGAGGGATGAGTGCTCCCACATTAATCACGGCTCTACAGCCGTCTGTGAGGTCACGCAAGCGGAAGGAGCGGATAGCGCTGTCATCCGAGTATGTTACGCCGCCGCCAACGGTGCGTGAGCGAGCATGTGGTCACATGGTTCAGACGAAACACGTCACAGTCTCCAGCTCTCCCAACTGAGTGGTAGTAGTAGCTTGATGTGGGAGCCCCCTAGTGACGGGGAGGAATTGGACACGACTAAATTAGGGAGAAATTCGGGGAAAAATAAATTCATCATACAAATCATACATGTGGGCCCTGTACAACTTTCTAGAGGCAGTGTTATGATCTGGTTTGCTTCTTGGGGCAGTGGCGGCTCAGAGGGTTTAGGCGTTGGGTTAATGATCAGAAGGTCGGCGGTTTGAGCCCCAACCCCACCAGGTTGCCGTTATTGGGTCCTTGAGCGAGGCCCTACAGAGACCCGGGGCACTGTATCATGTCTGACCTGAGCTATGCTGGGATGTGCAAAGAAAAAATGTCACTGTGCAGTAATGTGTAGGTAACAAATAAAGGTTTAACATTGAGTTGGTCAAGTCTAGACTCAACAACATTATGTGGCAACAAAATGAAGTCAGCTGATGACCTGAATAAAAGGGCACAAATAAGAGGTTATTACATTTGTGGAGTTGGCACATGCATATGGCACATGCATATTCCAGGTCTCAAATTGTCTGAAGATTTTTAAGGAGAGAATAAGAAATTCTTTTCCATACATGAATCAGCCACTACGCTGTGCACCATAATTAAAGCTAAAGGTGGTCGAACCAAATCTTTGAGTTTTTTTTTTTTTTTTTTTTTGGGGGGGCCAGACAGTGCATCTTTTAAAAGTCGGAATATAGATTGCTATCTGTCTTCTCGCCCGGCTGTCTGAATGCTCAACACTGTCCTTAGCAGCCATTTGCCAAAATTACCCACTGCGCTACAAAGAGGCCACGTCCGCAACAAGGCCCCAGACTGAGATGTCATAATGACAGTCTGAACACGAACATGCAGCTGTTTATTATGCTATTTTCCACTCTCTTCCTGGGAACACACAGCAAATAGACAAAAAAAAAAACCCTACATCAAATCTTCCTGTCGTTCTTTTGCAGGAGTAATCTTAGCTTTCCAGATGGTGGCATGCGGATGTTAGTTTCAAAAGAGTTGCTTTTGTGAAAACACTTTGATCTAGAAACTTTTGATTAACGATGGCACGGGACAGGAGGATTTAGAGACTCGGCGAGTTTGTTTTAGGAACAGAACGGCAAGGAGGCACGGACAGCGTCATGTCAGGGATTAAACTCGCTCTTTGTTCATGACGCACAGCTGGACAGAAGTCTCGTAAGGGGCAAAATGTGCAGCAAGTGAAAACAGCTGTAACGCTCTTTTATTTTTTTATTCGATTCTTAATGGAGAGTTTAACTCAAAAGCGAGCATCATTTTTTGCTCTTTTTGGGGATTCGTGAAAATGCAATCGCTCAGTCTATGAAGAAATCATTTGCTTCTCGCTGTCTTCAGCACTTTTTTTTTTTTCTTAATATTTATCCAAAACCACATTCCAGGTCACATGTTTTGTTAGGGGTTTGCACCTGCATCTACAGTAACGTGTATTTCTCTCTCTCTCTCTCTCTCTCTGTCTCTCTCTGTCTGACATTTAGTGGTGTTTAAACACTATTTAATTCAGTCCAGTCATGAGGAGCTACAAGGGGAAAAAAAAATCCAGACGGGTCCTTAGGTTGCCAGGAAACCCTGGACTAATGTCTCACTTCCTCTCAGCGTGGCATATGAAGGGTCTCTGTCAGGGCCGTCGCACACTCTATGAGATCCGCGCTGAATTTGGACGTATTTAACCCGACAGAGACAATCGCACTCTTCACAGTTAGAACGCTGCAGATGCCTGACCGAGGTGACTTTTTCTTGATGAGAGGAAGCCTGGAGGAAATGGAAATGTCCCGCCATTTGCCTTTTACAGTGACCTTTTAGGACCCGAAGTGAAAGCTCTCCTTCTTTCCATCTCTCTCTCTCTCTCTCGCTCTCTCTCATTTATTTAAATATATTTTAACCATGCTCGATTTCATGGCAAATTTTAGAAACTGTTTGAAAAACGACATTGTTTAAAAAAATGAAGTTAGGATTGCTTCATTTTTTTCCCTCCATTTCCATTAATTTCTCCGACACCGTTTCTGTTGTTTCGGTCAGAGTACTGTTATAAATGGTATGCAAAGCTTTCTCTTTCTTGTAAAATGTATCAAATCTAGGCACACTGGAAAGCTGGTGCACTGTCGCCTTGCTGCTCCAGGTTCCGGGTTCGATTCCCGCCTCATCTCGGGTGTGCGTTGCTGGGTTTTCTCTGGGTACTCCGGTTTCCTCCCACAGTCCAAAGACATGCAGATGAGGCTAATTGGCGTTTACAAACTACCTGTAGTGTGAGAATGAGTGTGTGTGCCCTGTGATGGATTGGCACCCCGTCCAGGTTGTACCCCGCCTCGTACCGTAAGTCTCCTGGGATAGGCTCCAGACCCCCCCGTCACCCTATATACAGGATAAAGCCGTGTAGACGGTGACTGAGTGAATGAGATGTCATACAGTGCTTGCTAAAAATGATTTGCGTTTTTAACTTTTCTGGAAGAACAAGAACAATGGTCATCAATAATAATGAACGCAATCATATGAAGTTCAGCCTGGGACTGATTTCTTTCTAGGCCAGACTGTATATTTACACATGCTGTTGTTGACACCCAATATATATGGATGAGGTGCATGACTTTCTCAATCACAGATGTCTCAGGTGGCTTTGGTGGAACAAGAAGAAGTACACTGATAAACGCCTCATCAGCATATATTTGTCTGCTTTGTTCTTAAAAGAAAAATCTTCGTCCATATGAAAAAAAAAATTTTTTTAGTCAAGAGCATGTCAGTCCAGCAGGCCTGTGATATAAAACCATGTTGACCAGAGTACATCACACTCTGAGGTGCAGCACATACAGCTCTTGTAAATCGTAAAAACAAGCCGAAAACACTTTCTCCCTTTCCACACCGAAAAAGAAGTTCCCAAATATCCTTGAGAGGTCCAAAAGGTCCATTTCCCGTGACTTAAAATCAAGTTTGCATGTAAATAAAAGGCTGAGATACTGTTTTTATGTTCAGTAGTTTGAACGAAAGTGCTAGTTATGAGCAGCTCTTCAGGTTTACTATGCAGGAGAGACACTGTATCATTGTGGACCTGAAAAACAAAAGCAAATAGAGTTGCTTAACTGTCTTTGAGTGTGTTCATGTGTATGCATATTAGGTTTATTCCTGTGATAAGATCCTGTGCTATAATAGTTTCATAATGGAAATGCAGAATTTATGGACAAGGAGAAGAATCATTTCTTTTCAGCCGTTTTGTTCAATATTCCGTCCAAACATCACACCTAATAAACACGGTGCTAAAACATGCCAGGAGGAGAACTGATTATTAACGTTTGCACACTGTCGTGTTGCCTCGCGGGTTTTCTGGTGGTTTGGATTACAACAGCTGGAAGCAGGATTAAAATAGGGCTGAGGAGGTTTATCCACCAATTGGAAAGATAAGATTTGGAGCATTCAGAGCTTTCGGAGGCCCGCGGGACAGCTGGTTCAGATGATGCAGAGAGACTGAGCCGGAAACGATGACGGAGATCAATGTAATGGCTTGTGGACTTTCTGTTTGTGCTGGCTGTTTTATCTTAGTTGGGAGTCTTTTGTGTGTGGCGCTGTATGCAGGGCTGGAGCCCAACTATGGTAATGAAGACCTGAGTAAAGCTACGCTCACATCACCAGTCTGAAATGTCTCAAATTCATTTCGTCTGAATGCTCAAATTGAGATTTATTTTATTATTTTTTTTTAGAACTTTTGAATGTTGCCGTAGATTGGATATGTTTCCCATCTGTGGTCATGTGTTTTGAACGAGAACGGTCAAATTGGAATTCATGTAACTTTTTGCCTTTTGTGTATGCATTGAGCGCTGATGTCATCAGTCAGCACTGGCAGCGTGGGGATTTTATTCCAACACTGGAGGACAATGGAGAAAGTAATCATCAGAGGGAAAGTTATTATATTTGGGGCAATAGGGCTGTCCGAGCAAAACTGGACGGAACCGACAGGAATAGAGTAGAGTTCAGAGATCATTTCACTGAGCAACGTATCGATGTGCGCATGCTTGCGGTTTCGGAAGACAGATGCTTTAGAGTCAGATTATGTGAGAGTCATATTAGAGTCACTTTGGCGAAACCAATGGTTTGATGGATAGCACTGTCTCCGTGCACCGCCAGGGTCTGGGTTCAATTCCCGCCCCAGGGGCTGTGTTCATGAAGTTTTCATGTTCTCCCCATGATGGGTCCTCCCACAGTCTAAAGATATGCAGATAAGGCTGACTGGCGTTTCCAAATTGCCCGGATGTTGACCTGAGGTCCTACCAGGGTCGTGAAAATGGGAATAAATACAATGGTCACCATTGACCTCCACTGTCCCTAGTTGGACTACTGAGGTTCCTACTGTAGAAGGATGGGAGAGTCACATTAGAGTCAGAAAGGAGACACTTATGAATGTGAACCATCATGATGTGCAAATCTGATCTGACCAAAAAATAAGAATTGCACAAAGTGGCTTGTAATTTGAACGAAGCATAAATTCAGCAGGTCGTCATGGTGGTGTAGTGGTTAGCGCTGTCGCCTTGCACCTCCTGGGTCTGGGTTCGATTCCCGGCCAGGCACGATTCCTGTCTCTGTGTGCGTGGAGTTTGCATGTTCTTCCCGTGCTTGTTGGGTTTTCTCCAAGTACTCCGGTTTCCTCCCACAGTCCAAAGACATGTAGGTTAATTGACTTTTCCAAACTTGAGTGTATTTGTGTGTGCCCTGCAATGGATTGGCACCCTGTCCAGGGTGTACCCCGTCTCGTTTGCTCGTCTCCTGAGATAGGCTCCAGGCCCCCTGCAACCCTGAATACAGGATAAAGCGGTATAGGCGATCGGTGAGTGAGTGAGAGTTCGGTAATCCTCCGAGTGATTCCACATCAGGTATGTTAACTTACAGGCTTTTTGATTTACTCAGCTCTTCCTCCCTCCTCGCGTTTGCCGAACGTAGGCGGAGAGCAGAACAGCCATGTCACTTTGTTTAATGGGTGTCCCCTGTGTACACCACTCTGACTTACTCCCCCATGGTTTGTAGCATGCACACAATTTTATTTTTTTTGCTGAAACAAACACGTGGCCCTTAGGCGCACATGGAGAAACATGTTTGGTGCAATCTAGTGGAAACATCCAGAGGGATTTGAGTGGGAAAAAACGTCCGTTACCCTGTGGGTGTTCTGGTGCTCCGCAAGAAAAGAAATGGTCAAGGCATATGGATCGGGTAGATGGTGGATGGAGCTCCAGGAGGGACTGACTCAGCTCGGCAGGAAAAGTGAACATGAACTAGATGAAGAGAAAGGTCATCTTCAGAACACCTCTCAGCTTTTATTCCGTGCCTGATACGTTGCCGCGCTTCTCCGGAGACAGGAAGGAGAAAAACGATTTTCCTCCCATTTCCATTTCAAAAGCTTTCCTTCAAACATGATATTTTTATTTAGTAAACAAACCCATTTGAGATATGAGCTACTCCAGCCCTCTCACCTTCTCCACCACACTTCCTGAAAGATCATTTTTATTGCTACCACCGCATCAGTGTCTCTGACTCGCTGTGTGCGTTAACCTGTTAAACGTTTTTCTGTGCACTGTAATGGTGTAGAGCAGTGGTTCACAAACAGTTTGTAGCCGGGGAACCCTTTAAAGTGCAAAATAAATTCCACGGACCCCCGACAGCACCGATATATTTTGCCAACAAGGACAGCGAATAAAATCTGCAATCAATTTTATACATTTTTTCATTTCATATAATATAGAAACAGTGCTGTGGTTTGAGATGTGCATTTCAGACATATGCTGCATGGTGAAGGGACATTGGCATACAGAGATTTTAATCATTTGGATTCGGTTCAATTACAGTATCCAAATGAAACACTTGAACATATGTCATAATTGGCAAACTATTGGGAGTTTATGCAATGCGATCCATGCATGCCATGCTCAAGCAAATCTACTGTGTTTTAAACAAGTCACGCTTAGCATGAAAAGTGTACTCCAGAAGGTAAGGAAAAGAAGGTGAAGGAGAAGAAGAAGATTTAAAGTTTATGGCTTCATAACACGTTCATAAGATTTGCATAAATCTGCTTTTATAAGGCATTTGCTGGCAAATATATATATTAAAGTTTTTCGTGACAAACCTATTCAGGTTTTTATATAGTATAACAGACCTTACAGGAGCAACCTCTGTTACCATAATACTCTACTCCACACTCCAGTACAGCAGGTGGCGGTAATGTACCAACCATCCATTAGCTCAGATGAAGAAAAAGATGACATACTATCGCAAAATACGAGTGTTTACAGAAGATGCAAGCGGTTTGTATTTTCTGCTAAAGCTGTGATTTAGTTTTTATATTTTTCCAGTTTTACTCCATTTAACGTTTGTAAGTTTATCTAAATAATTTAAAGTGTAAATCAATTTCGAATCGAAAACTGACCCATCAAATCGCACAAGTATGCATTCCAAAATTTTCTGTTAAAGCAGCGATCATACCAAACTACAAATCAAACTAATAGGGCTGAAGAAAGCAAGAAGGCGGAAGGAGACGCAAACAGTTAGCTGTGTATTGATTTAAGGGAGCGTTCTGTTGAGGGCTGCAAAATGGAAGGGATCGATAAAAATATCAGCGAGCCAAGAGAAGAAACCAGCAAGAGAAACGACAGAAATTGTCAGTAAAGGCTTATGTTATGCCTGAGCTGTAAATTTTGAAACTTTCAGTTCTGAAAGTTAAGTTGCACAACTCAGTGTTTTTGTATCATTATTTATTTTAATGTGTGTGTTCTGCGCTCCAGTGGGGGGGGGGGGGGGGGGGGGGGGGGGGGGGGGGGGGGGGGGGGGGGGGGG
>JAQMYJ010000011.1:21716913-21736403 GCA_030014305.1 Clarias laeviceps | reverse complement strand
TTTTAAACATTCAAAAATTTTGTACACAGTTGTACATCTGTGAATTGTGTTTTGCATTTGTGAAACGTATATTATGATATATATTGTACACGTGATTGTATTGTTTTTTTTGTGAATATATATTCTTTTCGTGCATGTGAATTGGGATACGCATGTGTGCATCGTGTCTTTTGTGTGAATCATTAATGAGACTATTTTGCTTCCATATTTGAGTTTCTTCATGCTTATCTAAAACCTTACCTAATAATTTATATTTTTTAAACTCGTGTCTTTAAAAAGTTGTCATGCCATTCCGAGGCACCATTGTATCACATCTTCAATTTCTTTAGCCCATTACAGTACTGTAAAAACGTCTGAGGCACTGCTGTAGTGCAATGATGTCTTTAAAAAAAAGGTTTCTACATTAAAACTTTTTTTTTTAAAAGCAGAAAGCTGTAATTGATGAAGATGAATTGATGTGACGACCCGTGTCAGGTACAATTTGTGCAATTATATAAGAAAGTTGTCCGCTTATTTTTATCGAACATCCTGCAGAACCAACCACAGTCCTTCTGGAGGCTTTGTCACACAGGTTTCTTTTTCATTCAGCTAAACCTGGAAGCTTTCTTTTTTCTTTTTTCTTTTTTCTTTGCCTGAAAAGAAATATTTTTACAAAATATTCTGCTTTCTCTTCTAAGCTTAATAATAAAACCATAAATTACACATGTATAACAAATTTGCACTGAATAAATTATTTTGTTTTATTTCGTCACTTGTATAGTCAACATCCGTGCGCATGTGTACTGTTTACTATAACACTGTGACCACGTGTGTGTGCGTAAAACATTTTTTATTTTGTGTTTGTATTTGTGTGTGTATGTTCGTACGTGGGCTTGTGCATGTGTGTGTGTGTGTGTGTGTGTGTGTGTGTGTGTGTGTGTGTGTGTGCGCTTGTGTGAGTAAGAGTTTCTGTTGGCAAACTGGTGTGTGTGTGTGTGTGTGTGTGTGTGTGTGTGTGTGTGCGCACGTGTGTGTAAAAATCGTCCTACACAGTAGCCCCCCTCCTCCTCCTCTACTCTCTCTGGTCTCAATCACTACAGCTACGATTCTTTTCTAAGGTAAAGTGCATGGTAATTTTTACTTTATATTTTGTATTAATAATTTTTATACGAATGTTTTTGGGTTGTGGAATGAATCATCGAAGTTTCCATTATTTCTTATGGGGGAAATTTGATTTGATATACGAGTGCTTCAGGTCACAAAACCGTTTCCTGAATGAATTATGCTCGCAATCCAAGGTCAGAAATTATAGGGGGAAGGTGTAATTTATATATTGTTTTTACAATTTACTAATAAAAATGGCTTTTCACTTTTTTTCCATATAAAGACTACAGACTGCATCAAAACTCACTTTATTTATTTGTTTGTTCATTTATTCATTTATTTATTATATTTACAGTAATAAGCTTTGTGAAGACTCGGTGTAAATGGTTACCGTCAACATAAATTTTTTGTGTCCAAAAAAATAAGATTTCAATAGTTACACGATTGGATTATTTTGCTAAATGTGTACATGAGGATATTTGATTAAGCTGTGCATCAGACCCAGCAGGAACCCTAACACTGGATGAAAGCTGTAATATAGTTGTAACAATGTTGCGATGACGTGAAAGTAAGAATGACTGATGAAATGATGCTGATAAAACGTTGAATGAATGAATGGCGCAAAGACAACAATGCAAAAACAACCTAAACACTACAAAATTCAAACCCTTATGCTGGTCCATGTCAGTTCGCATAACCGTCGACCACATCCATGGTCCCTAACAGCGTTTAGACTTCTGATCGGAGTTTGAGACGCACACAAAAGTTTTCCGCACACCGCACGTGTATGCATGTCATGCATCCCTTAGTGTATATTTCTTTTTATTATTTTCAGAATTTTTTTTTTCTGCTCAAGCCATCATCGGTTTGGTGTTAATCTTATTTTGAAGTTGTTTTTGCAACATGGTTACGTTATAACAAGTTACGTTCAGACTTTATTCGTGACATATACATTATGACACAGTGAAAATTCTTTATTCTTTGCATATCCCAGCTACTTGTTAGTAGGCAGCATTAACCCATCATGTTGTCAATGTGGTTCTGACATCATTTCATATAACTTTCAAAAGCACGTTAATACCAGTGTTGGCTCAACATCCGTAACATCGCCAAATTACTGCAACTGCAGCGTTTTGACAACCAATCATAAACATCATAAATATAACTAATCATAGACATAGCTATTGAGACACTAGAGGAGTTTTTTCCATCTCTGCCAATGAGTTTTTACCCTCTCAAAGGTAATAAAGCAAAGATTGCATGTTAATTAAATTTTAACGAATGTTAATAAATGCATTTAATTAATCGGGTAGATATTTACTTAGTATTTTTCTGACTTAGGTGTATATTATTTTATCTGGGTTATTAGATTTAAATTTATATATATATATATATATATATATATATATATTTTTTTTTTTTTTTACGAATAATCAAGTTGCACATAAACATCAGTCTTGAGACAGTGGAAGAAAGTTTTACTATTTCTACTAGTGACATTTTGTATCTGTGTTAAACAAATCTACAATAGCAGCTCAAAATGTTACCCTACAAATGATGAAAAACCGTTTAGCCCCGGCTTTGTTATAAGCCTCGTTCGGGATTCCAGCCGTAAGGGATGTGTTAACAAAGATGGAATAAGTGTGTGGTTCCCACGATCAAAATGTAGTTACATAAGAACCATGATTATACTTGTCTTGACAGAGCTTTCACATGCTCCTGCTGATCCGTCAACCATAAACTAGGCATCGCATTTGAAAACTGCATGAGAAAACAGAACTGTTGTAGGTCTTTCAACAGTATGGGAGTATATTTGATATTTATACAATGCTATGCAGTGATTTATTCTTAGGGAGAACTTTATATTAGTTAGCATCACTGCAGTTCCAATGACTAATTTGTTTACATGTTTGGAAACAAAGCCAATTAAGTTCATTAGAAAATGTTGTTACAGTGTACAAACAAAATTAATAATTCGGGGAGCTTTTTTTAAAAAACATGTTCCGCACAGACCTTATATTTTTTCTAATTAGTTCTTTCTTTTAACTAAATCATGTGCACTAGAGCTGGGAATAATAAATAGACTGTTGACCCAATTTAATGTTTTGGCATTGCAATTTTTTTTAATTTGATTCATTAGCACTAAAGTTTACAGACTGATTTAGTTCAAGCAGCTTGCACCCCCAGGATCCGGGATTGATTCCCGCCTCGGGTCTGTGTGCCTGGAATTTGAATGTTCTCCCCGTGCTTGGTGGGGTTCCTCCGGGTGCTCCGGTTTCCTCCAACAGTCCAGAGACATGCAGATTAGGCAAACTGGCATTCCCAAATTGCCCGTCAGGTCAGTGTGTGTATGTGCCCTGCCATGGATTAGCACCCCAGTGTACCCCAGTTTGTGCCCTGGGATAGGCTCCAGATCCCCCGTGGCCCTGTTATCAGTTGTAAATTTCACGTCTCAAAGCGATAATCTTTTTTTTTTTTTTTTTCCTGTCAATCTTCTGCTCCACACTCCAGTCCGGGAGGTCGAATGCACCAACTGCCTATAAACTCAAAAGAAGTGATGCTCTGGTTAAATAGGTTGAGGATTGGACATAGTAATCGGAATAGCACATTGAATATTATGGGGAAATGCCATCATTATCAACAGGAAGAAACATCCGAACACATTATTTTATCATGTAGGAGGTTTGGTAAGGAAAGAGTGGAAATGATTAAAAGGATGCAGGGTGCAGGGCTGTCAGAAATCTTAGAGGTTGACAGTAGAGGAAACGGAAAGAGAGATTTTTTTCTTATACTTAAACTGAAAAAGTGGTGGACCCAAATAATTGGGTGGCAGTAATATATAAGAAGGGATGTTGACGGCTGTTAAACACCAAAGAAGAAGAGGAAAAAATGATGCTCTGGTAAAACACGAGTATTTGCAGATGATGGAAGCAGTTTATATTTTCCTTTTAAGCTGTGGTAGAGTTATATGGAATTTGTCGATTTTACACCATTTAATGTTTGCCTCAGTTTACCTAATTGCCTCAGTTTACCTTATTAAATGAAAAAGTGTGACAAGTGTGATTTTTTTTAATCAACTAACAGAAGATCACACAGCTCCAGTGTGAACAATATGGTACAACAAAAGAGCATTCGGATTTGTTTTTTAGAATTTCTAGATTTTTTTAGATTATCACTCGTTTATAAATAGATGTGATTTATTCTCAGGATGTTTTATTAGATATATTTTGAATTCAAATATTTTTATTGGGAAAATTGTAAAAAATGTAAAAAAAAATAAATAAAAAGACGTTTTTTCAAAAGATTTTTTATAAATATGTCCATTATATAGTTATCTGTATAGTGCAGTATATATATTTTTAAACCATTATACAGTATATTTGTCAGGTATGTACAGTATCAATCAGGATCCAGACGACAGAAGACAAAATCCAGACACGACTTAAAAACTATTGCTAAGTAACAAGAAGGTCAAACAGCAACAAGATAATGTACAGTATGAACAACATAGTACTTTTTGTCCATTTCTGTTTAACGTTTAATAACGTTTCAAATGAAGTTATTTCTTGTTGTCACAGATACAGAAGTAATCGTCAGACTTTTTTCCCCCTTAACTTTGAAGGTAATAAGATCGTATAAAAAGAAAAGTACACACAAACATAATCTCAAAATGAAAACTTAAGAAAGAGCATCACCTGTTCAGGTTCTCACTCTTCCATCTAATGCACCTTATACCATCACTCAGACAAGGTGATGGTCTGATACAGCCTCTCTTTTTTTTTTTTTTCTTTGCCTTTATAAAATTGCAAGAGTTCATAGGAAGTTAAGGCCAGCTTCCTTGTGAGTGGGGAAATCTTGTTTGGCCTGAGATGGATGCCAGGCTTCAGGATTCCTGACATCGCAGTCAACTCACCTTCTTCGGGAGCATAGGAGAGCGAGACAGAGAGAGAGAGAGAGAGAGAGAGAGAAAGTGGGAGAGAACGTAGTGTCTTTGGACGAAGCCAGCACCTTGGCGGAGGAGATACTTTATAAAATATTGTCTCCAGGACACCCTGACAAGCTTTGACACTAGGCACCAGAATCATTTTAGCTCTTCCTATGGCTGGATAATACAATAAGCTCACTGGCTTTGCCAAAAATACAGTAATAGTCTACCTTTTCTTGGAATCATCCACGTTAGAAAAGGAACCAGATGATGCCATGATGAGATATCACATTATTATAATGCGATGCTAATGAAGTCTCTCGTGATACTACTACCCACTTAACTATTAATAACTCATTTGAGGGAAATTCATTTGAGTAAAGGATCCATCATGAAAATCTTTTCATCGAGGAACTTGACACTATTGCTTTTACCCAATAATCCAATTGATTAAACGTATGCGCGTTCTAAAAGCTGGGCTTTTCGTGAAATTAATAACCATACTGCGTTGCATGTCAATTCCTGCGAGCATGCTTGAGATAAAACGAGAGAAAAACTGCGAGGTGAGTCGTCGTGTATCGATTTTCCGAGATGATGAGAGAAAACCTCACGCAAACAAACACGCAAAGCCCGTTCTCTACCTCCTGCCACAGCTGGCTAGTTTGTCAACACACAAATTGTGTTAGCTAGAAGCTAAAGCCCCAAATCCCACAGTGAGGATCACATTACGCAAGCAGGTGGCTTTTTTTTTTTTTTGTTTACTTCAGTCTATGGGTTGGTATGTGTTAAAGAAGATGCCAGCACTTTATTATTTTTTATTTGCCTTTTTTTTTTTTTTTTTGTGACAGTACTAGTGGTGAGAGGAAGGCAATAAGGAACTTTTGTAACAATGGGCAGAAATAGCTCTGTTCTCCCTGTAGTGTCACGGAGTCAAGTGCTGTGCTTTGTGTGCTCATATTACTGTCATTATCACCGCGGCCCCACTGAGTCTCAGTAATGCCTCCAGCTCAAGGTCTGCAAACATTGACTCCTGTCAAAAAATGTAAGTTAGATATATATCAGGTGAGAAGAGTACAATGACTCAGAGTATTATTATTTTGGAGAAGGTGTCAAGTAAAGGTTATCATCCAAATAGACACTTGAGTAAAATAGAGAATCCATCTTGTGAAGTAGCGTATTAATCATTAGACAGGATTTGAGCGTCAACACATTATCTAGGGAATTAAACATGTGGGGGGGGTGCTGTTACGAAAAAATTATCAACATGAGGCGTAGTTACCGTTACCGTCCCAAAGTCAACTGTTGTCCAGTATCAGCAGGTCCGAAGTGTTTCATTCTAGAATACCACAGCCATTTGCCAATAATTATAATTTCTTTCCCAGATTCCCTGTAGTGTGTGAGTTTGCTTGTGAGTGTTGATCGGAGGTACTATCACAGTTGTGAAAAGGAAAATAAATTGTAACGCTGCCGACCGCATCTTTCCGAACTGCTCACTAACGCACTGTTGGGGGCGGCGTAACACAGTCGGAGGACAGCGCTAGCCGCTTTTTCTGCTTGCATGTGCTCACAGACGCCCTTGATTGACTGTGATTAATGTGACAGCACTAAGTACATCTCATCCCTCCCCTCTGAGAGAGCTCAGCCAATCATCTCTCTCTAGACCTTCGGCTGGGAGAGGTTACAGAGCGATCCCCGGATGAGCACTTTACCGCTGCGCCACTCGGAGTGTACTGAAACCAAATCATCTGGTCCATCAAAATTGAGAACGGAGCGATTTGATTCTGGGGTGTTATGGCTATTGATTTTAATCAATTTCATAGCATTAACGTACTTGTGTTATTGCACTAATCTTATTGCCAGTCTTCGACTCTACACTCCAGTCCAGTAATTGGCAGGATTGCTTCGATTGGCCATTAATTTAAAAGATAAAGAGAGATAATCTTGTAAAATATGTGTATTTGTATAAGATGTTGTCAATGTCTTTGGTCGTCAATTATTAAATTTAAGACCATTTCATTTTTTCCAATAATTAAAAAAAACGATTCTAAATCGAAAACTGACCCATCAATTCAGTTGATGGAGTCGACCAACAAAAGATTAATTAACACTAGAAGCGCCGAGCACCGGTCATTTGACCGCAATGGGGGAAAAAAAATAAATACTTCAAACTCGATCAAATTCCAGGACCCTGCTTTCATGACTTTTCCTAGATCTGTGAGCTTAATCACCCAGCATGCTTACATTTTTAAAATCGCACCAGTAAAAGCCAGTATCAAGCTATTTTGCTCTTATTTACGTGAAATTGCTGACAGCTGCACGCCATGTCTTTTCCTGCCTTTTCCAACCTGCGATTCTCATTTCTCTCAGCAGATGGCGCAAGGGATCGCGCATACTAGCTACAGTATGCGTCATTCAGTGTGTATATGTAACTATCTCAGGTTTCATTTCACAACATCAGTCTTCAAAGTAAGACATTGAAGCACACAACTTGCTTTTTTGGATGGTTATAGATTTCTAATGATCAAGATGGTGGCTGGAGCAAACACCATGGCAAGGATAGCTCCAAGAGAGTCAACCAAAAATGCAAAAAAAAAAAAATGTTTCCCCAGACACACTGATTACATTATCAGTGTGAATTACTTCTTTGGTCATGCGCCCATGGATTCATTTGTCACAACTGTGGGCAGGTTTGGTTCAGAAACATGTAGCCATTATTTCTGACAGTCTGAATGGAAAATAAGTTTTTCAATGCTCAGCCCGCAGCTCCCCATCCTTATTTAATAACTACTTGTCTTCTTAGATATATCCATCTCATCCATTGTAGATCGTAACATGACTGTTTCATTTGTGGAGTCAAGTAGGATGGAGCGCATAAAAGAATAGAACTGAACATTGTTTGTATAAAAATGAGTAAAAATGAGCAGAACTGCTAATCCAAATACAGTTCAATAATTAGGTTAACTAAACCTGGGGTTTAAGGATCTGTACTTTTAACCTACTGTAAAGCCATTTACAAAATTACTTACTACATTTTCTACTTTTGTACTCACTACTTTATCAACCAATGCATTACTCCATTTCTCTATAAACATCTTTTTGGAAGCATTTACCAACTCATGACTTTTGAGCGTCAGAAAGATGCTATCAAATCTGAACTTTGCAAATGCTAATACCTATCTGCAACAACACAAATGACATTCAGCTTGTTTGTAACATGCTAGCGAACAGGTGAGGGATTAGGAACAAATGTGTTGTTTTTTTAGCCTTGAATAAAGTTCTCATGTTTCTAGCTAACACATACTCCTGAATTTTGTATTGTTACAGTTTCTTGTTTTCATCAGTGTTTTTAGCATGCTAGGTAGCTTTTGAGAGATTGGAGAGAGAAGAAAGAGATTTGAGAGAGAAGTTTTTGACAATCTGTTGATGGTTATCGCTAGTTCAAATTTTCTTTTGTTCTTTAGTAAAAGAAGCACAAATTTATTATTAGTAACTAAAGTTAGTCAGTGTGATTTTAGCCAGACATTTTCCTTTTGCAAACATTTTTTTGTTTTGGTTTAATTTTTCTACTTTCAAGTCAAATTAAGAGTTTATATTATTCTGATTAAATTATTAACCTCAACCTTTACCACTGAATTTATTTTTGATTTGTAGCCAAACCTTTTTGAGTAAAGAATCTGGTGGTATGTACAGTATGATGTACAGTATGTATCCATTCTGGAGGCAAGTTCAAGGCAAAATTTCATATTTCGAAACGCTTTTTCCCCACAGGAAATATTAACAATATTACTAGTTTCCAACACTATAATTATATTTTTTGCATCTAAAATACATTTACATTAAGTAAAATATGTAAAAAGAAAAACTAACATAACCTGAATTTATGATTCCTCTTGGCAGCGGCTGCTTTGAAACGAAACTGAAAGTTGCTTGACTCAGTTTGGCCCAATTTCAGTCGTTCGTATGCCAAAAATGCTTCACATGCTGAGCTAAAGCATTTCTGGCTAAATTTAAATTTTCAATGCAATTATTAAGGCAGGTCATTCATATGCCGAGGTACCACTGGATGCACTTAGTCTTCTTCAGTTTGTGATTGCATAAAACTTTTTAATTGGAATTTTTTGTTGTCAAAACATTGTGGCAGTGTGATATTGGACCACCACTGGCTTTAGTTTTTTTTTGAAAGTGTAACTTACTTTGATAAAAGGATGTTGGACCAACATTGCCAGCATGACCTTGCGATAACGTTGAACAAATGACCCTAACGCAACTTTGCAAAACCCACTTAAAATAAGCATGTTAATACTGTTTACTTTTATTCCTTATCTGAAATAAATCTGCTCTTCTGAGGGTTTTCTTTTCTCCAGCAGCAAAGCCAGTGCCCTGACTATGACTCAAGCCCCAGTCTCAGCAGTGAGAGGGCTGAATGCTAAGCACTGGTCCACCAGAGATCTCGCTGCTGAGGCTAGTAAATGCACATGAATTACTTTGTCAGACAATGAGCACCACAACATAAATCCTTGAAGTCAAAAATACTAGACAAGTGCAATTCAACCCATTAAACCAAACAAAAAGTTAAAAACTAAATCTAGCATGAACAGGATGTGCCATTTAACATCAAAAATTAATTGTGTAAAACTAGACGTTAGGCAGTTTGTATGTTGTTTATATATTTTGTTTCAGTTTCAAATCAACATTTCTCTTTTATAATATTTTTATCACTAGTACTGGTTTTGCAGCATTTCGGAGCAATGATGCACTTCACAGTAATACAAGGTGATATCAAAAAGTTTCAAGACTAGTTTTGCAACGGATGGCAGCTCAATCACACCATCACAGGGAGTACCGACCTTCATAAGTCAGTGTGCCAAAAGACATCGTCTTGTGTACATCGGTAGCTATACAACTGGTGCTATTCTGACCACATGCGATACCACATCTGCGATTTCATCATTGATAGCAAGTTAGAACAAAGCGTGAAACTTGAAAAACTGGATGTTACTTCCGTACCCACTCTGGTACTCTCCAGATTTGGCTCACGCGGACTTTGTCCTCCTTAAGATGAAGGTCCAGCTCAAAGGTCCACGTTTTAACACCGTTGCTGATATCCATCGCCAATCACAGAAGAAGCTTGAAACACTTAAAAAAAAAATAAAAAAAAGATTTCCAGGACATACTGCAGAAGTGGCAGGGACGCTGGGAGTAATTTTTTATTTGTATTGCTGTGCAAGAGGACTATTTTGAAGGCGATAGTGTGTAAATATAGATAAATAAAGAACATTCCTGTAAACAGAGCTAATCTCAAAACTATCACCTTGCATTTTCAAAAGTAAATTCAACAGGGAGATAACCTTGCAACACTCAAGAGACAAACAAGTGCTTTGTGTACAAAAAAAAAGTGGTACAAGCACGCACACTTTGTTGTGTTCATCGGGTCCTCCAGCTGGAATTTCTGAACTCTTTTACAAACATAAGGAACCAAGGATGTATGTGCACTTTGTTGTTAAATGGCATGAATGTTGATATTCAGTTGCTTTGAGGTTGCAATTATAGTGTTGTCATGCAATCATTCGTTTAAAGTAATTCCAATGTCACTTTATCAAAGTCATTCTAATTTTCCAAAAACGATGTCGTCCTGATGTTCATGGATGTTGTCCTGATGGATGGATGACATTGCAACCTAATTACAACTATAATAATATAAAAATAATTACATTCGATGTTACGGTTCCTGCTGGGACATTACTCAGATCATCAATTTCAGATCATAAGTGACCTTTGCAACAACAAACAAAGCATTATACTGGATACATTGCTTATTGTCCTCCGGTGCTGGAGAATATTTATTTTCCTGAGATCAACAGGGATCACAGCTTCTTCATCATTCATGTTGATGAGTCTGAGAAGTGTCATCGGTGTACGTTGACATTTTTAAACAATTAAAGTGGCTAGATTAGTCTACGTAAGGTTTTTCTCTAAAGACCATTTTAATTAGCTGAGTTTGTCTGGAGGAGGATTTCAATATGACCTTTGAATATAAATAATGTAAGGGCATGCTGAAGCGCTATATAAACCGTCATAATAGCATTGTTGGACTGGTTTAAACCTGTATACTTTGGACGGAAAAGATAATTTTATGAGGTTGGAATAATAATTGTAGCATGTAGATTGTATAATGGAAGGTAAGGGCTGAGACAAAGTTCATATATTGTTTAGACAGGTAAGGAAAAAAAGTAAAAACTCAATGATTGTGTTACTATCGTTTGCAGTCGTGAGCAAAATGTAGGATCTTGTAAATATTTATATGAATTTTTAAATCTTAGTATTTGTTAGGACTTCCCCTTTTGCTTTAATGATAGTGTGCACTCGAGAGGGCATGAACTTCACGCGTTTCTTTGATGGACATTCAAGTCAAATTAGAACTTTTTATTATACAGAATAACAACAGAGTTTTAAGAGTAAAAACTTCTTTTCAAGGTAGATCAATCAGACTGCCTGCCTTATGTGGCCTGCCGATGTGGGCCTCCCAGGAGCTCCTTTACTGTCACAAACATGTGGACATGGCATGGAGCGAGGTCAAGACTGTAAGGGGGATTTGGCAATAACTCCCAACATCGTTCCTGTAATGTGCAAGTGGTGTTGGTGAATGATTTTGTGTACAGATCCCATGGTCAGATACGTCTTTTCCTCAATTTAAGGATCAGTTGCTGAATGTTCACAGAAACGACTGCAGTGGACTCGGCCAGGATCGTCAATTATAGACATACTTTTTAAAAACGTTTGCACCACATTTTACTACGGCTGAGCGTCTGATCACCGTACTGAGCACTAGTTTGCAGTGTCCTGTAAATGTCAATCAGTTTTCCGTTTTCATTCATGGGAAATTTCATCACAAGTACAGGTTTGACTTGAACGCTCCTCATATAAAACCTGGCAACACATATTAGATTAAATGTATCAAAGTGTCATTGTTATGCCAACGCTAGAACCTGCATTGAACTGCAATTCCCAGATCGCACTGTGGTCCGCAAACAGTCTTTACTCCGGGTCATCTGATTACTGACACACACACACATTATATAAGTCACTAAGTATGTAAAGTTGCTGAGTTTTGTCCCACAGTATGCTCCAGTGTGGACAGACCAAGCCTTGTGTTCACATGCATTATTTTCAGGCTTTTGATGACATTTGTTTTATGATTTTTGAAATCTGGTTTTATTTTCCCCAAGTCTATTTGTTCATTACCTCATTTTGCCATGCTTTTGGATGTCTGTCTGTATGTTTAATAAAAGCTTAAACCACAACTACAGCCTTCTCTGCCACCAGACATGTGCTTCAGTGGAAGCAGCAAAACCCATAAAAAACATCAATGTGCCTAGAAATTGTGCAGAATTGTGCAGACTATTAAACGTTCAAAATATTTAACATGTCATAATTTGTTTTCAGTTTTTACAAATCCTTAAACGTTAAATTAAAAAGAATTCCCCGATTTCCTTTGTGACGGCAGACTTTACCTTAGACTCCTTACACTGAGTAAGAGAAGTCACACCTGAGTGGAAGACAAAGCCATTTTATGGACGAAAAACCACCTAGTCAAGGCGTAAAATGTATTTTTCATTCGAGAAACCACATTAATAGTGAATTTTTTTATCCCACGCTAATGCTTGATATGTGACTAGAAGTATGTGACCTCCCAAATGCTTTGAAGCGTAGATAGATGTTTGACTTCTTTAGCGTTTCATTCTTTCCCGAAATTGCTGTGTAAACACAAAGCAATTTAAATAATGGAATTTGTTGATGCGGTGTCAGTGAAGATGGCGCCGTGTTATTGATCTGAGTAATTCGGCATTTATACGTACCTGTCAAAACAACATTGAAATTCAAGACACTCTGAGTTTTAATTCACAGCAGCCGCCAAGTAAAGATGCCCCAGGGGCGTAGGGTATGGAACCGAAAATCAATTATTAGTTAATGTTTATCCAGAAGTTGAAATGTGTTGTTATTGGTATAAAATGCATTTGCGATATATTTGAGTGTTTGAGAAGGAAATCGAGCAGATGGTTGTCAGTTAAATAACACAGAGAGACAATGAGGCCTGGGCACATGCATATGCTCCTTGGAAACCCTGGGAGAGCAGCTTCTGATGAGAAGGAGCGCATAATAATGCTAATATGTATTTAATAGTCTTTACATGCTGAGTACGGTATATGCTTAAATTCTTATGCAGTGAAGCAAAACATTTAAGAACCCTGATTTCTCTGTATATACAGGACTGGCTGAGTAAGTTCGGATACCTCCCACCAGCTGACCCTGTGACCGGCCAACTGCAGACCAAGGAGGCATTGACCAGGGCGATTAAAGCCATGCAGCGATTCGGAGGCCTGGAAGAGACCGGAGTGTTTGGTGGGTGAGACTGCTTGAAATTCTTTGCATCACATGGCTTGTTAAAGATTTTCTTTTTGTTTAAGTCAGAGCTCTAAATTAAAATAGTAGAACGATTATTTCGCATAGATGAGTGAACAAGATCCCCAAACTATTTCTATAGATTTGCTAATGCAACGTATAAACTCTGTTGTACTGTTTATTTATTTATATCTCACCTGGGACATTTTTATTTTACTGTTGTGCATAGTGAAGTGGTCTACAGACCCTTATCAACAATAAAACAATAAAACCACTCACCCAATATTGTGTAGATGTCCCCTGTGCCACCATAAGAGCTCTGACCTGTCGAAGCATGGGCTCCTCGAGACTTCCGTCAGTACCACATATCTTAAGTCCTGTAAAGTGCGAGGTGGAACCTCCATGGATCGGACTTGTTTGTCCAGCACATTCCACAAATGCTTGATCGGATTGAGGTCTGGTGTATTTGACGGTCCGGTCAACACCGTGAACTTTGGTCTGTTTCTCAAACCATTGCTGAACAATTTTTTGCAGTGTGGCCAGACGCAATATCCTGCTAAAAGAGGCCACTGCTACAGTATTAGAGAATATGATTACCATGAAAGGGGGAACCTGGTCTGTAAGAATTTACATGAATGGCCGGAAATATGGTTTCTCAGCAGAACATTGCTCAAAGCAAAACACTGCGTCTGCTGGCTCGCCTTTTTCCCATAGTTACTTTGGTGCCATTTCTTCCACAGGTAAGCTACACACATGCACCCAGCTATCCACATGATATAAAAGGAAAGCGTGTTTCATCAGACTTCAAATCCATCACCTTCAATTGCTTCATGGTCCAGTACTGTAGTTGCTTTCAGTACCGGACACAGATCAACATGGGCACTTTGGCCGAGCTACAGCTAAACAGCCCCATATACAGCAAACTGCTGAGCACTCTGCGTTCTGTGAAAACGTCTGGACCAGACACGCTGCTCACCACACATTAATAAGCCATAGGTACCCACAATTCTGTCACTGGTTTACTGGTTTTTGATTCCTTCGACCACCTTTTTTTAGGCAACAAAAGCTGCCATTTTGGAGATTTTCTGACCCAGTTGTCTAGCCATCACAGTTTGAACCTTTTTCAGAGTGACTTAAATCCTTACACTTGCTTCCAACACATCAACTTCTAAAACTTATTTTGCGAGAATCTCTCACAAGTGTCTTTTAAACTGCTCCTAAGGAAACTATACAGTATATTTGACTTACATACTGTAAGACATGTGTGAACACAGATATTTTAAGCTAATCAGATGTAAGTATTATCAAGATTATATATAGTTATATAATCATAATTTATATTGACATTGTCTTAGTGGTGGCTCAGGTGGCTCAGCAGTGGCTTAGTGGTTACCGCTGTCGCCTTGCACCTTCAGGGTCCAGGTTCGATTCCCGGAAAGGTCCGATTCCTACCTCTTTGTGCTTGACTTTGTATGTTTTTGGTGGGTTTCCTCCACATAGTCCAGTTTCCTTCCACAGTCCAAAAACATGCAGATCATGATTATTGGCGTTCCCACATTGCCCATAGTGAGTGAATGAGTGTATGTGCTCTGCGGTGGACTGGCACCCTGTCCATGGTGTACCCCTACATCTTCTGGGAAATGACCCAGGCTTCCTGCGACCCTGTATACAGGATAAAGAGGTACTGTATAGACGATAAGATTACTCTTTGCGTCTATAATTTTCAATCATAATATAAGATTCCAATCATTTTCTACTGGTGAATGTGCTCAGGTGAAATAAGATGTATATTTCTTGTAATTGCTAATTGATGGCTTTTGGAAAAAGATGTTTTAAGGATGAAATGAAGTATTTAATTACATTTTACTCTAATGTGGTTATACGTAGTGTTTATTAGTGCTTTGTATAAATGTCTTTAATGGATCATTATATTAGCCGTGGAAATGCGTATCAGAATGAAATTAAACATGGAAATATCTGTTCACTCCAGAAATTCTAATTTAGGGACAACTGACTAAATGTCCAAATGGACTTTTTTTTTTTTGCATGCATAGCTAAATAGAGTTTGTGTTTTTTTTTTTTCCTCCCCTTCAGACCAGGCCACCCTAGGTTTGATGAAGACACCACGCTGTTCTCTGCCAGACATGTCCGAGCCTGAGACGGCAGCTGGCAGGAGAAGGCGAGCACTGGCACCTCAGAAAAAGTGGACCAAGAGACATCTATCCTGGAGGTACAACAGCAGCACTGTAGCTATGCATTGTCATGAAAACCTTCATCGAATATGTGTGGGTGGAGCGCTTACCATGCACTAGGTATTATAGCCCATGTGTATAAATAGGGACAGAGGAAGCGTGGCAGCTATGAATGACAGAACACGGGTTGTCTGTCTTGATGCTGTTATTTATTAAAAAGCCTTAAGCAACATATGGAATTTGGTATTTCATCAACACAGATGGCTGCTGATGCTGATGGAGACTTTGCAGAGAGAAATCGTGCCTGTGTGTGTGTGTGTGTGTGTACAGGTCTGTGCAAGCCTGCGAGCTCACAAATGCATGTGTAAGCTGTGCCACTTTTATTGATGGCACAGGGTTTCGGCAGGCCTGTCTATTTTTTATTTTTTTTTCCAGTGTCGCACATCCTTTTCTTCCTCTCATTACCAGATCCTGCTGAGATCTCACACGCTCGTCTGTACCAATACGACAGCTATAGTGTAGTGCCCCTACTGTAATTCTCTTTCCCAGCCTTTAGTGGGAAACAGATTTGGGCCACAGTATGAAACCGCGTACATACGAGTTAGTTGGTTGCTGAACTTTAGCTTTCCCTTATTTCACAGCTCACTGGTTCGGAGATAATTTGGTCTCAGTTCTTGTCTGAAAGGACAAATGTGTGAAGACTGAAAAGCTTTATTATGGAATTATTAGGATCAGTGGATGGGCTTACTGCGAGGCCGTTGATTTCCAACGCATTATTCTCGTTCATGTTGTAATTAGGTGGCAACAAGTCCACTGGGTTGAATTAGAGAAGGAACGTTTACAAGCTGAGCTACAAAATCATTAGAATGATTAATAAAGACAAAATATAAACACGATCCAGCGCAATCCAAAGTTATGGGCTAAGGGAGGTGAAGGTCACAACCGTTAATGATAACCATGATCTCATCCGGAGATCGCGAGTTCGATCCCTGGGTGATGCTGTAACCTCTGGCAGCCGGAGGTCTAGAGAGAGCTGATTGGCCGAGCTCTCTCACAGGGGAGGGATGAGAGGTACTTACTGCTCCCACATTAGTGGCTCTACAGCCAATCAGGGGCGTCTGTGAACTCGCGCAAGCGGAGGGAGCAGATAGCGCTGTCCTCCAAGTGTGTTACGCCGCCCCCAAAGGTCGGCTGGCGTCACGTGCTTCGGAGAAAACGCGTCATAGTCTTCGGCCCTCCCGACGGAGTGGTAGTAGTAGCTTAATGTGGGAGCCCCCTAGTGACAGGGAGGAATTGGACTAAATTAGGGAGAAAATTGGGGGAAAATCCAAAAAAAGAAAGAAAGAAAGCAAACAGTATTCCAATGACAATGCATGTGACATTGGACAACAACAAGGCAGTCAGCAATAACAAAAGCCTCTGTACTTACATACGTGACACGAATGGCAAGACTTCGCATGAGCAGCTTTAAAAGTCTAGAAATCAGGACGTGATATTAACAGTATTGCTTTTTTCCTAATTGAATAGTGGTTTGTTTAGACTCGTAAGTCAATTGTAAGAATGAATCAACTGAGTTTTACCAACAACAACAAAAAATCGTCTTTAAAGCTTTATAACCTCATAGCATAATCCATACTCTGTATACAGTAAACTGATGCCACTTATACAAATTGAAGCCGATCGATCAAGATGTTAAGACTTGTTGTGCAAATTTACTCAAGCTCAGTGGCTCTCGTGGGATTTCATCTGTTTTATTCCCGAACTAACTGTACTTTCCCGATATACATGGTCTTGCAAACAATTTATGAATAAATCCATTAATTTCCCAGCTTAATGAATAAGGCCGGTCTTTCAACATTCATGTTTCAAAGTTGTTGTTTTTTTAATAATAATTTGAAGAAATAAATGTATTTTAATATACCAACCACAGTGGCAAAGACTTTGAGAAGACTTTGAATGTCGCACCTGCTTCTTTTTTGCATGCAAAATCCAGCAGCTTCTATTTTCTTTTTCTTTTTTTTGTCTAAAAAGTGGTGACTTATGTAATATGCTGAGTTCTTATCTGCCATTCAAACATTTTTTCTGTAACTTTTAATTTTGTAGTGTAAACTAAAAACAGAATTTTGTTGTTGTTGTTGTTGTTGTTGTTGTTATTGTACTGACCCAATAATAGTTATAAAGTCATAAAACATTTGGTGTACCAAGAGGTTATAAATGGTAAATTAGTAGAGCGGAAACATTTAAGCCTTATCCTTCCGTGCACCTGCTTCTACATATGTGTGACTGTGTGTGTGTCTGTGTGTGTTTTTATGTGATGGGCAGTGGAAGCTGCAGAGAAGTGCACGTAAACCAGGTGAAAGGCCAGGCACAGTAATAACCCAAGTAATGGTCTGTTTTAGAAGTAATGATAAAAAGCCTTATTTGATCCTGTAGTAATGGAACAGGTATGGGGAGAGAGAATGACAGTTAGAGAGAGAGAGAGAGAGACCAGAGACTGACAAGCACTGTGAATTGTTGTTCTACGGATTGATCCAAAAGAGATATATTATATAACAGACCCAGAAGGAGCAGTGGATCGATATTACAGGGTGAAATATAGGCATCTCGGATCGGCTTTAGTTAACATTCTTCTGTCTAAGTTCTGGTTATACATATGCCAAAGTTACCTCCAGCTCTGTGTCATTGCTAGCAGCTAGATCGCTAAATTACTTTCTGTAGTTATGTTGGCTTTTGGGGTATATTTTGGGATCCAAAATACTTTATACCGTACTGTACAACTATAAAGGTTTTTAAAAAAGTAGGAAGATTTCACAAAAACACACACAGCATATGCAGACAGTTACAGAATAACGATCATCCTATGTGAAAATGAGCAAATATTCCTCTATTAAAATTAAACAACTTGTATTCACTTTCACGCTTTCATAATTTCCTTATCAGGATCCTCATAATTAACATTTATTTGAGAACAAGACTGAATCTGTTATATACTGTAGGCTGCTGCTCTTGGGCCCTTCGTTCGTACAAAAGCATTTAAAATTCTATTATACAACAGTTAGATCCGACCGAGTAATCTGATTGGTGAAAAGGTATTCAGTGCGAGTGCTGCCATAGGGAACAGCAGCAATGGGATGTTTAACTGTATGCATCACCTCGCATCTCAGGTGTTCTAATAATCGTTAATTACACTAACTGTGGGTCTCCAGCGTGGGTGAAAGTAGGTCGGTACGGTCTGCAGTACTGGAAAGAGGAGAGCAAATGCCTGCCAAATCCCACATTCCAGAGCAGTCACAGAAGCACATTCAGATAACGTCATGCCATTCGAAACAACACTTTGTCTTCTTACATCTTTGTTGTTCTGCTCATAGCAAACGCGAGCTGCAAAGCTAACTACCATCATCTACATCTAGGCATTTGGCAGACACCCTTATCCATTTTTATCTCATTATACATCTACTGTATGTAGTTGTTGGTTAAGTGCCTTGCTCAAGGGCCCTTAAAATGTGGGGTTTGAACCTGGGACTTTTTGAACCATAGTCCAATGCCTTAACCACTAAACTACCTCTGACCACCAAACTACCTTCTAACACAAGGTTGAATCCCCAATCTGTCTTGAACCCCTGATCGCGTTTTCCGATTGTTCCACAAGACGAACAAATACTTTTTTTGACTTGGAAAACGAGCAAGTCTTGGTTTACGAGTACAGAATATCATGTATCATGCATGCGCTCCTTGTTTTGACACCGAGGGTCACATGATCACAACTGAGCCAACAGTTTTCTCTCTCTTGCGCTGTGGAATTGTGGGTAATCGTCTCCCCTGCTAGGTCTTAGTGCTCGTCTCTTACTGGTATAATCAACATCCGTGCACGCGTGTACTGTTTACTATAA
>JAQMYJ010000011.1:21669962-21706913 GCA_030014305.1 Clarias laeviceps | reverse complement strand
GGCCAATCAGCTCTCTCTAGACCTCCGGCTGCGAGAGGTTACAGCATCACCCGGGAATCGAACCAGCGATCTCCGGAGGATAGGGCGAGCACTTTACCACTGCACTTTAGTGAAGTATTTACTATTTGGGGAATTTATTACTTCTACTCCACTACATAACAATGTAAAATATTGAACTTTGATGTACAGAAAAAGAACATTTCATTAACATGTAAGTCATAGAGAGGCAGACAACAGCATTTAAACAAAAGGGTTCCAGCAGACACGAGCTATTCGTATGAATATTTATCTGGACGCGGGCTGTAGGAATTTTACCATATAAGGAATCAGGTACCACAATGAGGAAGTTGTTTTATGGACATTGAGGCATGGAAAAGTTTAAGTAATATCACAAAACCTTACAGAGAGAGAGAGAAAGAGCATGGTAGGCATGCACAGAGATGTCAGGGTTAAAATAAATCTTAAAAGCAATGTTTCCCTCTTCTCAAATCTAGTTATTTCACAGCCACTCAGCTCTCCTTAATGGAAACTGTTCACCTGCATGTTGACTGTTCATGATAATGTTAATTGGCATCAGTGTCAGATTCATTTAATGACCTTTTATTAACAGATCTGTGGGCCCAGATTGGCATTAGAGCCGTCGAAATTACAATGACTAAATTAAACAAGTGGAGTCTAATTACGAAAATAATACTATAACATTAGTCCCATAATAAAATCATACAAATTTGACTTTTTTATTACTTGAATAGATTTGAAGGCAATGTATTTTTAAATAGTGATGGATTTTAGTGATGGACTGAAGCACAACTGTTATTTTATAGAAAATCAAAGAACTCAATCAGTGCATCATTGACCTACGATCATTAAATGTAGATCTTTTTTGCAGAGAAGTAAAAAAGAACAGTAAAACACTCAAAAATTGGTTATCTGGCAGTAAATTAGTTTGGACACACATCTGAATAATAACAGCCCCTATACATCGCTAACCTTTTAAATCAATGTTTGCATGCATGCTAGTGTGGAGCGTGCGGAGTGTACCTGGGTTCCCAGGCCCTTATGTTCCTTAGTTAATTTTTCTGTTAATACGCATTAACCCTCTTATTCTATTCGGGACAAACGTGACCCATTAAAAAAAAAAAATCATTTCTAAATACTATATAGTTTATTTTATTGAACGATCCTTCAAAACTTCTTAAACACAACAAAACGAATGGTTATCATTTTATGAGGTTGTGGCTATAATGTCTCTATAAAGATTTTTTTCAAACAAATAGAGAGCCGGGAAACATAATTTTCAGGTTTCTATTATGTGCTATATAGAATATAAGACCCTAGAAGTGGGGAACATGGTTCTCCATTTGTCTTGCTCGCATTATGTGCCATATAAATTTGTGGACCATAGGACACTGGGAACATACTGTACTGTAGGACCATGGGAAAATCGGACTCTGGGAACATAGGAATAATACAAAAAACATAGCGTAATGTAACAACAGAGACAGGTATGAGGTCTCGTATAATTGTTGTCACTTTAGTTAAAGTTTAGATTTATTAGGAATGTCAAGCATTTGATTATACGTTATATGGACAAAAATATTGTCCAGCTACACCTGCAATGAAATTGTATCCAAATACATATACTTTAATATGGAGTTGGTCCAATTTTTGCAGCTATAACAGCTTCCACTCCTCTTGGAAGGCCGTCTACAAGATTTTGGATTGTTTCTGTGGCCATTCGTGCCCATTCATTCTGTAGATTGGACGAGAAGGCCTGACTCGTGATCTCCGTTCCAATTCATACCACAGGTGCTGGATGGGGTTGAGGTCAGGGCTCTGTGTTAGGGCCTGTAAAGTTCTTTCACATCAAACCATGTCTTTATAGTCCTTGCTTTGTGCACTGAGACACAGTCATGTTGGAATGGAAAAGGGTCTTTCCCAAACTGTTGGAAGCATAGCATTGTCTAAGATGTCTTGGTATTGCTGACGCATTACATTTACATTACAGCATTTGGCAGACACCCTTATCTAGAGCAACTTACATATATTGGTTTTTTTTCCCCTCATTATACATTTGAGCAGTTGAGGGTTAACAGTGGAAACTTTGTGGGGTGCTTGGGGGGTTTGAACCTGGGACCTTCCAAGCCGTAGTCCAATGCCTTAACCACTGAGCTACCCTTGATTACCCTCATTGGGGATAAGGGGCCTGATTGAAACACCTCAATTTAATAATTAACAATGTTGGGCAAATATTTTTGTCCACATAATGTAGTTGCCTGATGTTAAACATCACGTTATTATAAACAAAATATATTAAGATTATATTAAACTGTAGGGTTTTTTTTTTTTTTGAAATTGTCATAATTTGAAAGGCCAAAGTAAAGGACTAAAACACACCACTACTTAATAATCAGTTAATAAACAGACCGATAATATGTCAGTGCAGAATTTAATTTCCCAAAATTCACTTACAAACATGACAACCACAAAGTCCAGCTTCTGGCTCATACGGTCAAATTCACCAGATTACTGATCACACACTGTGTACCCATTTTGCACCTATATAAGCACACTCCAAACACACAAACCAAGCATTGATTCATGTTTGCTATTTCTGGATTTAACCCACGTTTGTTCTCTCGTTTTCTGATTCTCGCCTCGTTCTTTGATAAACTGTTTGTACATCGCCTGACCTTGTGCCTGTTTCTTGACTCTGAGGCTTGTGCTACGATTCAGATTTGTTTGTACCTGCCAGTACCTTTTAATAAAATGACAACTAATAGCTCAGTCTTAATCCGAACAGAGTCAATCAATTAAGACGAGTCTAAGACCAGTAAAATATCTGTGATGATTCCCGTCTCTGTGTGCATGGAGTTTGCATGTTCTCCCCGTGTTTGGTGGGTTTCCTCCGGGTACTCCGGTTTCCTCCCACAGTCCAAAGACCTGCAGATTAGGCTATTTAAGCTAGGGATGTGCTCCGGGCCCCCCGTGACCCTGAATGTAGGATAGAGCGGTATAGACGATGAGTGAGAGAATGAGTGATGATCCTGTGCACATAGACTTACGGCCAAACCTTAGATTAGCTTTAAACTTGCATGTTTTGAGGAAAGCATAAAGCATACTGTAGCTGCCAGATTTTCGAAGCCAAAGCCGACATAGCTTTGTGACGCGCGATCACTTCTATCTGTCACATGATCAGTGAACCGAAGATACGTCCTGTGCAACACAGTGGCTGCCATGAGTGGTTTGAATGTGTTCAGTGAGTTTTTTGATTTTGGATAATGTCGAAGCCAAGAAAAGGACATTTAAACTCTGTGATATATTTGCGATACGGTCTGTGAAATAGGACTTTATGCGATTCGGATGATTTTCGAACACCATGTTATATATTTAACAAAACTATGAGGGATACTGTGGTTTAAGGACTGTGGTGAAGCAGAGAAATAATATAAAAAAAATGTAAAATATGCACAAGCGAATTGTTTACAAGAGACATGAGATGCTGTGTGTGAATTTGTTGCATTCTATTATTACTTTAATATTAGGAACTGATGGACCCGCGGTCGATTGCTGCATGAACGGACGTTATATGCTGCATACTTGTACTATATGGAGCCAAGGGTGATGTACTGTACCGAAGTCAAACTAAAACAGGTGGAGGACGAGGCTGATGATGCTTGAAACTGAAAATGTTCTTGCTTTGTTTTTAATGTCTCGCAAGAACTTCAACAATTTCTGTAATTAAAAAGGTTTCATCATGTGCAACAAAACTCTACACCTTTTTCTTTGAGCCAGTGTTCTGCCACTAATTTCTGTTTGGATCACTACAGAAACAAGATGAAAGCATGAGTTTGCTATATTTTTTTATTAAAAACCCAACCAACGTATTATTGATAAAAACACAACTCCAGGCTGATTGTAACTATTGTGACAAAACTGTGGGAGGTGGAATTATAGCTTTTTGAAAAAAATTATACAAAATTCACACTTGCATAACCCAAAGAATTTTGACAAAAATGAATACTCAATAAAAAAAACATGCACAATATAAATCGGTTTGCAACACGTCATGTTTCATTTGAAAATAATTTAAAAAGTAATCCCAAAGAATATGCCTTGGCATGAGAAATATAATAGGGTTTGTTTAGCTTTTCTTTAATTGATAAAGATTTTTATTTTTTTGATAACACCAGATTACTGTGACTTTGTGGTAAAAAGCTATACATTAACACACATTATAAAATCTTTCCGACAAACAAATAAGCATGAGGTAAACATAAAGAAATTAGGAAGTAACTAATGGTAGATGACCATATGTCCAGGATAATATAAGGCTCATTAAACTAATGCCGCTCGCAGTGATATGATATGCCTAGAATATTTAGATGTAGAAGGCATTCACTGTCAATCATCCTCCCAGGGGAAGTCATGCAGAAAAGTGGCAAGGTGATCCGCGTAATAGCTCCATAGCCGATCCGACAGTGTTAACACGGTAAACACTGAAAGCTTACTCAGCTGATCTCTAATGCGATACAGGCTGCTTTTGACCTTGTCTTCCTGCTTCGAGTATCATCCCTGCATCTCCAGTAGCCCTAGTGGCTTTCTGCGCTTCAAATCACTGCCTGGGGACATCTACATATTGCCCTTGAACAGGTGACAAGCTATAATACCTGCATCCAAACATATACAGTTCATATCATCCGAGTCATAAAGTTGACAAACGCATCGCAATCCATTAACCTGGTCTAAACCATGTCTTGCAAAGGCATGTATATTTATTGTCCTTCAAGGGTACGCTTTCTCCTTGCTGCTTGTTGAGCAGGCACCTGAAAATTAATTTTCCATTGATTCTGTTCTCTGTCGGGTCGCAGGATTCAAATTGCCCTTGGTGGAAGAGATTACAGTGTTTCTAAGTGGCACTTGGCCTCTAAATAAAAAAAAAGTGGGGCTGTCTTGAGTTTAAACAAAACTGAATCCAGGAGTCTAAGAGAGGAAAAGAGAAGAAGAAGCAAATCCGATTATCACCTAATCCACATTTGGGCAGGCTGAGTTGAGACTTCTTCAAAAGACAGTCTTAGGAGTTTGAGTGCTTTTCTGTGGTTCTTGCTAACATTAATCCTTTTTTAAATGCCAAGGCTACGACCAATTTTTTTCTGGTACTAATGTTTACTTATCCATGAAATGAAAACAAAAATAAGTCCAGACTTTTGTTCATGAAATTATCGTCGCTTTGTCCTAGATAGGCAGGTGGTGGATCCTGAGAACACTGGGTTCACAAGATATGAGGTTGGGGAATAAGATGAGGTTTTCTTTTTTTTTTTTACTTTATTTTTCGTCGTTAATGTGGGAGCGCGAAGTACCTCTCATCTCTCCCCCTGAGAGAGCTCGGCCAATCAGCTCTCTCTAGGCCTCCGGCTGTGAGAGGCAACAGCATCACCCGAGTTTCGAACCAGCGATCTCCGGATGATAGGGCGAGCGCTTTACCACTGCGCCACTCGGAGGCTTAAGATGAGGTTTTCAGGTGTTGGAAGTTAATATAGCTTGAATCGTTCCAGATTAATAGAACAATTTGTGTTACAAGTGGACACTCAGTGTGTTAAGGCTCTGGGTTACTGATCAGGTTCAAGCCTTTAAACAAGGCTCTAAAACATCTCTGCTCCAGGTGCGCCATATCATGGGCAACCCGGTGCTCTGACCCCAGATTCTTGATTGTTGGCAAGCTGGGTTATGCGGGGGAAAAAATAATTTAACTATCTTTGTTATTTTGGTTTTATTAGGCTTTTAAAACAAAATACGTCACTGAGCTCCTATGTAAAATGGTACAAATTGGCAGGTTTGGTAATATAATTGGAGGTACCATCAATGTGTATGTCACACAGCTTTAAAACCGTGTTTACACCAATTTGGTAAAAAGCAACTGGAGAACCCATAGTAAACTCCCATGAATGTTGAAAGAAAAGATCCTCTGAATGGACAATAACTCAAGCTCAAGATCAACTCAGGGAGTTTTCTTTTTGTCTCCACCGGTGTACTGCCATGTTCTGTATTTGTACCATCAGCTTTATGGATTTTACTTTCTTCCTAGGGTGCGGACATTTCCCAAAGAGTCGGCCGTGCTGGGGAGGGAAACGGTTCGAGCCCTGATGTACTACGCTCTGAAGGTCTGGAGCGACATCACACCGCTCAATTTCCATGAGGTGGCGGGAAACAAGGCGGACATCCAGATCGACTTCACCAAAGCAGACCACAACGACGGCTACCCTTTCGACGGGCCTGGCGGTACCGTAGCCCATGCCTTCTTCCCAGGGGAACGTTTCACTGCAGGGGATACACACTTTGATGATGATGAGGCATGGACTTTCAGGTCTCCAGGTAAGGCCACGTGAGTGCGGTTTGAATGCGGGGTAGTGTGACTACTTAGCTCTTGGGGGAAAATGTTTTAGAATAGAGTCTTTAATTAGATTTTTCCTTTATAAAAAACAAAACAGTACATTTCTGGCATTTCATGAACAAAACAGCAGGTCCCATAAAAGCAGGTCAGGTTCTGTTTGTACGTAGCATTCGCTCCCTCGATACGCTCGCATTGATCTGTCTAGATTACAATTCTTTTTTTAAACCTGCAGATCTTTGACTTCAAACCGGGCACTCATTTACAAATCAATCGCTCTCCTTTTCCTCTGTCATTCACATTCATTATAAGTATTGTGAGCACTGAAATTGAAGAACAATAATGTTTTACAAAGCATCAGCATGCCAGTGGTTTTGATTTAAACACGTCGGCCTGAACTGAGTAAATTGTAAAAGATTCATTTCATTATAAATAATCATTGAAATTTGAGCTTTTACATTTGCACACATTTTGACCACCCTCTTAATTCTGTATTATTATTTTTGAATGCCCTTAGTTTGCCTCCAATAATCATGCAAATCGATTAACTGAGAAAATAAAGTCTTTGTCATTGATGGAAGCAAATGCAACTATTGTCCAAACAACTCTGATCAAATTGTCATTTCAAAAAATTTTGAGCCAAGTCCATTTTTTTGAACATTCACCAAACGTTATACGTTTATTTCCATTAAATCAATATTTTTTTAATTACTAGATAAAAATATTTAAGCATATTAACATCAAATGATAATCATATGTTTGTTTCATATGATTTTCATTTTTCTGATCTCATTGAAATTGAACATTGAAATCTGATTTTCACCTACAAATCTAACATTTATATTAAGATTTTGAATGAGTCCATACATTCCATGTTTTTGGTTTGTACAGCTTTTAGAAAAGATGTAAAAGGTGTGGAACGTTTGAGTCTAAGCTGAGTTTATGACCTCATTTTTCTCCGACTAAAACCATTTAAAGCAGTGTTACATTGTATTTTATGTTGGCAACAAGGCCTGGAGTTTGAGGTCTCCAGGTGGAGCTGTGAGAGCCAGACTACATGAGGGGTTTGATTCTGCCTTTGTTGACTTTCTAACCTCATTTTGCTCATGGCAAAACCATTTTAGTGCAAGCCCATGGAGACAGTAGATGCACTCCTCCGTCATCTGAGTACTTTATCCCTGCATGGCTTTGTGGGACGGAAGGAGCTTGTTTTTGAATAGCAACTGAATTTCCTCTGGGTTTCAAGGAACATCATCGCCTCCCTCTTTCCTTTTTTTTTTTTCCCTTGGCCTGCCTGAGGCCATATGGTCCTAAACAGATGTGAGGCCTGTACTAATAATTCCTCAGATCAAGAAAGCATATGTTTGCATGGGGCGACTAGCAAGTGCATGTCTAGTGGTGTGAAAAAAGAAAAAAAAAAAGTCTTGAGATTTCCGTCAGCTCCTCAGCATCTATACATCCTCTTTGTCATTCCTTTCTCTCCGATATAGAAACGGCTCCTGGATTGCACTCATCAAATTCTAGTCAAATTCCGTCAACCATTTAAGCACTACAAGATCCCGTGGCATGCTTCCTGTGTCTCTGTTGATGTCAAGAGATGTTTAAGGCTCTCCATATCCACTCTTCCAAGTGCACACTCCAGAGCCACGAAATTTGTCATTTTCTGAAAACAAATCACAAAATGCACCCTCTCCGTTAATGCAGTAAATGCAGTTAATGGCCCCCAAAATAGCTTCTATAGTCTCTAATTCATCTCTCCAAGGATACAAGTGTGTGTGTGTGTAAGGGTGTTCGCTGTGCCACCTTGTGGAGATTTAAATAAACATGTTACATTTCTCATAGCTGTTTTAGGCCACCAGATAGTGAGATTGTAAATTCTGTTCTTCTTCTACAACTGCAGACGATCATTAAGAGGTGTAGCACCATGGTAACATCTAAAGCTGTATGAAGTGGACGTGGCTTAAGATGAATTTCATACTTTCTTTCTTCCTTGCTTTTATGAAACCGTACCGTGAGAATCCAGAGGTTTTCAAACTCGCGCACACAAGTTCCCCAGAGTCAGCTACATTATTCGAGTTCATCAAATGATGTCTGGATGAATTGTGTTTTCTAAATTTGCATGAGGTTGCACCACAACCTTAATTTAATCCTCAGAAACCCTGACCGAGGCAGTTTCCTTAAGGATGAAGAAATAAACGTTGTACTTTCACATTAATTAATGATCTGATCCATGATCGTGGTATAAGCTGTTGGGTTTGTGATCCGTTGCACCCATACTAATAATCTATTCATATTCAGTCACGTCTGTAATATAACTTCACAGGTATTTGTTTCACAATTCTGACCATTAGTACTGATTGTCCACACTGTTATTTGAAAACAAACAGATCAGATTTGGCTTTGTTCAGACTGCCAGCCCAAAATCCGACACGTTGTCAACCTATCTGCATAGGTTGCTATAGTAATAACGCCAGAGGTTAGCATGCAGCACGATATTTCCTCATATATCGCCCTGTTTCTGTACACTACATTCCCTCTAGTTTTGCTTGTACTGATGCATTCTCCCAAAGTGCTATCAGACATTTCACTTCATCCTCTGTCCAGGGACTATTGTATATCCATACCGCGGTTAAGCCAGCTGCTCTTCCTGAAAACACGATTAATCCAGACACACGGGAAATTCAAAAGAAGAAAGTCGAAAGTTAGAAAGTTAAATTGCTATGCTTTCATTTTTTTTGCTTTTGCCGTTATTACCGCTAATTAAGTACAAGCAGCATCCTTGAATTTTCAGTGCAGCTAAATTAACCATGTTTTCAGGAAGAGTAGTTGGCTTAACCGATGTATTTTCATCTCCACTTCTTACACCATCTTCACCCTCAGTTTTCAAACATGTGATCCATGTGAAACTGTGATCGTGTAGACTTGATCTCCCAAATCGCGTTATAAGTGACGTAATGGACAGAACTGATTTGAGTGAGTAGAGTTCCCGGGCTGAGACACATCTTTAGAAATCTTTGATTTAAATCTGATTTTAAACCATCTCTGCATGCGGATCAAATCAGTTTTGCAAAAATCCCATTCAGTTTGTTTTTTTTACTGTTCAGATTACATGAAAGTAATCTGATTCCAAACTGATTCCGATCTGAATATGTCAAAAAATCGGGTTTGGGCTGGCAGTCTGAACAAGCCTTAAGGTACAGTATGTTGAAAGAATGTGAGCATATAGTGAATATAAGTACTAAGAACAACATCTTTAAGATTACAGTTTACTTTTACTTCTTTGGTACAAATCTATAGGTGCGATTATTTATCAAAGCAAGACTGACACATGGGCATAAACTGTAATGGGAAGTGCAATTCATTTATTGTTCTTTCCTCTGAAGGATGCATTTTTACTTAAAGATTCTAGAAATAAAGTTTTTAAGATATTGTATACTAATGACCTGCTTAAGACTATATTTATAAAGTGGGTCACTATTAATACAATGTTCTGGAAACTTTCTTCTAACCTAAAAAGTTATTTTTTTCCCAGGGATCGATCCTTAAGTGTTGTTCGTCTTTCCCACTGGAATAAAGCTTAAAAATTCTATCTAGAACCCTATTACAGAGTATATTCCCCTTTTAGGAGTCATAATTCGGATTTAGTGTGCATAAAAACACCCTGGATGGATTGCCAGTCCATTGCAGGGCACCTTGCACAGGCACCTCTGGGGTAATTTACAGTTGCCGGTCTACCTCCTGCCATGTTTTTTTTTTGGAATGTCCAAGGAGACCTATGAATCCAGAGGAAACCCATGGATCAAACTGCAGCCACGCTACCTGCTCCACCACCATGTCAACTAATATCTTGTTTTCATTTTTCTCTGGAAGTTCCTCTTCGCTTCCTCTACTATTTGTCGAACATCTTTGAGACGTATTGTTCTTGGCAGGACGTTAGAACTTTCCTCCATTGAGGGCCATCTGCTAATGTGCATAATTACCTCTGAAGCGAAATGGAGCTCAAGCAGAAGCGCCTAATGTTAGACGCTTCATTTAAGCTGGTAGGTGGCTCCTCGTCGATTGAGTGGCAGCCGGAGTGCCCTATGGTGCGGGATTGACGTGCTCCTGTGGGTCAGTTAAGCAGAGTAGCAGGATCGCTGCCCCATTTCTTGACAGCATGCAAATACCTTTTATTAATTATCTCTCTGGTTGCTCACTAATGCGGACAGATGATTGCGGCCCGAAGAAAAGCCTCATTAAGCAGGTGTGTTTTCGATGACTTTTGCAATTTGGCACCAGCCTCTCATTTGCGTGTGAGGGTGTATGTGAGTGTGTGTGAGGCACATTGAGCCAGAGAAGGGGTAGGAGAAATTACACTCATCCATTATCACTCATTACATAGCTGTCAGTTGCAAATGTTGGGGGATTGGCAACGTTTCTGATCATCTTTAATATAGATGGGAGTTTAAAGGGGAAATCTAAATGTAAAACATTTCTTTTTCCCCTCCCCCGATTTTCTCCCTAATTAGGTCGTGTCCAATCCCTCCCCGTCACTAGGGGGCTCTCACATTAAGGCCACTACCACCACTCAGTCGGGAGGGCAGAAGACTATCATGTGTTTCGTCCAAGCCACTTGACGCCAGTCGACCGCATCTTTTCGAACTGCTCGCTCACGCACCGTTGGGGCGGCATAACACAGCGCTATCTGCTTTTTACGCTAGCGTGAGCTCACAGACGCTCCTGATTGGCTGCAGAGCCGTGATTAATGTGGGAGCTCTAAGTACCTCTCATCCCTCCCCTGTGAGAGAGCTCGGCCAATCAGTTCTCTCTAGACCTCCAGCTGCGAGAGGTTACAGCATCACCCGGGAATCGAACTCGTGATCTCCGGATGATAGGGCGAGCACTTTACCACTGCGCCACTCGGAGGCTGAATATTTTAAACATTTCTATAAGAGAAAGAAGGATGATCTGGTGAGGCAAACTACAGCCCAAGAGGAAACAAGGTGTTTTTTTTTATATATAATAAGATTATGGCTAGAGATTAAAAGTTTGTTTCATGTTATTCAAGATCTGTTTTATTACTGTTACAGTTATTACATTTAAAAATTAGTTAGCCAGATAAATTGATGGAATTAGACCATTGTGGTCAGGTGCAGTTACTACATGCCCACAAGAGGCAAAATGCAAGCTGTGAGTGTGAGGATAAATAGTAGCTCCTGTCCACACCTTGAAAAATATCCACCACGTCACCTCGGAGGTACAGTCGGAAACCGTGCACTAAGAGTTCCGCCGCTGTGAAGCGACTCACACTGTTCTTTCGTAATCATCATCTGTTATACACGACACTATCTCTGCCAGCAGAGATTCCTTCATCTGGCATGTTGTGCCTCTCGTTCCTCAGAGATGCATCCCAAAGAGTGTGTTATCGCTGCCAAGTGATCATTGAGAAGCTCCACGGGCCTCTAAAAGGCACAAATAGATGCAGCAGCGTCTCGAAAGGAACATCATTATATCAAAACTCCAAAGTCGGAGCACTTCAGTCATTCATCTGCCTTTTGGAGCGTGTCTCTGTGTAGATTAGAGCCTGCTTTGTGCCTTAAGGTCATCCAGGTGATTTCCAGAGTTTGGGTAAATTTATGTCTTTTTGTACTGAGGAACCATCGAAGTGCCTGAAGCTTATACAAAACACAAACTGCAGGGGGTTTCGGAGATGTCTATGATGTGCGCATATATATTGAGGTATTTTTCAGCAAGTCACAGCATTTATTTTAGCCTTTATAGATAAGAGGGGCATTCAAGTCAAGCCAGGACTGTTGATTGTGCAGAATAGAGATCACTGTGGGATCACCGTAAAAGTAAAAACAGCCTTTATTTCATCCTTTTATAATCCCCTGCTACACTAATGCACTTACTTGCAAGTTTCACTAGTGCTTGGATACCATCAAGGTGGAAAGTTTTAAGCATGCCAGAGCTACAGTGTGAAATACTGGCCTCCCAGGAACACTTTTAATCTCCCAAACCTACAGTATGGAAATTATTTGGAGCAAGGTCGGGACTGTATGATGGATGTGGCAATAATAACTCCCAGGCGAGTTGCTGTAATGTGCAAGTGGTGTACTGTCCTGCAAAAACACAGCACCTTCTATGATCAAGCCTGATTTTCCCCTAATTTGCTGGATGTTCAAATGAATGACTGAAGTAGGCTCTTTTCATGGGCGTATATCAGTTTTACACCTTGATTCCCAAGAAATGTTATCAGAAGGCTTACTATATTTGTAATGCCTAGAGCTTCATATTTGTACCTGTATTTGGATTTAAACTAGACATGGATGGGGTCTAAACCAAATTAAATATGATTCCTATATTTAAAGAAAAAAAAAAACTAAATGCAGGAATCATTTAGTTATGCACTTTCTAACTAAATGCACTTTCTCAAACCAGTTGTACAGTAACTACCATGACCCTGACCAGGCAGTTAGTAAGGATGAAAGAATTCACCCCATAAAAGCTTTGTGTAGCACCTTTGTCCTGCAAGTTTCATATCTGAACATTGACTCACACCCGCACAAAGTAATCCTCAAACCAATTCCCTGTGAACATTACTGGGGGCGGGGGGGGGGAGGGGGGGGTATATACTTCACCTTCTATCGGTTTCTGTATATTTTTATATCTTTTTTTTAACACATTTTTTTAAATAATGCATTTGGTTGTATATAACTTTGGTTATACACTACAAATGCTTATTATAATGTAGTAAATAATCCACACAGAGCTCAGTATTCTCCCTTTTATCCTCTCCGCGCTCAGATTTGATTGACACTTTCTTGACTCTGTGGTAGTATTGCAACCCATTTTAATGGAAAGCATTTATGTCCGATTGAACATTTCATAAGCGTCTGACTACAGAGATTAATTTAAGAATAAAGAACTTCCAGAAATGAATAAGGTGAGAGTGTGACCGCGTCCCTCATCCAATTTCAGCACAGTACATTCCAATTTTTTTATGCAGCTCTGGGTGCTGAATTATTATCCTCTGTTCATCTGGGAGGTCCTTTGAAAGTGCAGCCGACTGAAACGACTTAATCCTGAAACAGTGGGACTGTTCTTTGTTCGTAGATTCTCATGGCATGGACCTGTTCGCTGTGGCGGTACACGAATTCGGCCACGCCATAGGACTGGCGCATACGTCCGCTATGGAGTCCATCATGCGTCCGTACTACCAGGGGCCAGTGGGAGACCCGCTCAAGTACGATCTCCCTTATGAAGACAAGGTTCGAGTCTGGCAGCTTTATGGTAAGAGAAAAACAGTTGCTTTCTTTGCTGTGCAGCTCCCAGCTTTCCTTCTGACTCATGCAGGAAATTGTTCGCCTTCGAACTCCCTTGCTCTCCTACGCTTTGCTGAATTTCTCTTTTATTTATATGCACTGGAACTTTTGGCACCGCAGAAACATTTTCCATTGGCCAAAGGTCTTACTCTCTAATTAAATGTCTTGGTAAGAGTTTTTATGAAGCCCATATGAAATGTGTATAACGTTGTAGGCTGGAAATGATTTCTGTGACCATTTTTCTTCTACACACTCTATTAATGCCTCATAATAGCTCATAATAATTATGTATTATAATGCCATGCGCAACCTTTTACAATACACCAATGACCTGTGAATGATTATTGCAACTATAACAGTATTCTTCCTATTCTTTCTACATTCCTTTTCTTCTTTCTTTTTTTGTATTATTATATTTTATGTCCTTCTTCCTGTCCTAAGTAGTTTAAACCAAAGACGGAATGTCCTTTCTCGAAAACTTATAAAGAAACTCATGAGACAGGTGCCCAGTTTTGCATGAATCCCAGATTCGGGGACACTGATGAGAAACAAAAGAGTTATTACAGGAGGTGAAGGGACGCTGCCATGGCTGACGGAAAAATAGATGTTATAATAAATTTCTGACTAGACACAGACTGTTGCTTTCCTATGTATTTTTTTTCTCCTTTGCCTGTCATAAAGTCCAGCTCCCACTTTCACGATTTTTGCTACAGTTCAGAACGGGTTCAGCATCAGGGCGTGAGCTGACTCTGACATCTTCTGACATCATTGCCTAGCGCATAGCAATAAAATTTTAAAGGCAGAACTAATATTACATTAAATGCTTCGAATCATTAACCTGCAGATGGTACCCCTAGCTGTTTAATGTAAATTGATTATGCAAGTTAATCGATCTTTTATTGGACATTGGGTCAGTTTCCAATTCAGAATCGATTCCCAGTTTTTAAATATTATAGGTAACTGTAAAAATTGTCATACAAGTTGTCAAATGGACTAAAATTAACAAAATTCTTAAAAATGTACCCAGCTTTTGATATGTATATAAAAAAATACAAACTACTTCCATCTTCCACAAAAACTCACATTTTGTGAGATTATCACTTCTTCTTCCGTGTAGTTTATACAGTTTGGTGCAGGAAATAGTATAATCCCTTTGTACAAGATGAGCCATTTAATCCATCAATAGCACAAGTTACATAGCATTTCAGTGTTTAACTTTTATTACTTTCAATATTTCTAAACCTGCTTGAAACAAATATATGTATATTACTGCTTTTCAATCAAAATGAAAATCACAATGCCTAAAAAAAAAAGGTTAGAATAGAATCAAAAGTGTACGTGTGATTTACAGTTCTAATCAGGAGAAGTGGCAGCACTATGTTGCATACGACTGAATACAGAAGTCACAAATAACCATCGATAGACTTACGGAATATATAGTGGACTTACGGCACACTGTTCGGAAACTACGCTAGACTTTGTAGCCATCTGGAGGAAAAATCATGAAGGTAGGAACTGGGCTTAATTATTTGCCTTGATTACTGTGTAATGTGGTAATTAGTGGGTAATGTGGTTATTAGTGGGGCTTAAGCATTTCCATTAATTAGTGGGTAAACCAGTAAACTGGTTGGGGTCAGAAGGAATCTAAAGCCTATTCCAGGAACACATTTTTTTTGAGTCTCCAGTCCCTTTGTTGGCATTAAAGCAAAGCGAGAACCCAGAGAAAAGCCCTAGAGGCATGGAACCAAAGGGCAAAAAGTCATCACAGCTGTTTCCACACAGACGTGTGTAGTCACCGACTTACAAACATTTGAGTTTACGAATTTATGCAAATATGAACATTCATAAATGAGAACAAATCACGTTTGCAACAAAAAACGTGTATTGTACAAAAAATAGACACTGCAGTGCACCAGATACCAATATTCACAATTTTTTCACAATATTTTCAGTGTGTAAGTGAAAGAACAGGATATTGTATGGGTGTGCGTGTGGAGGTGCAGGAGAAATGAGTCAGCCTCATCGGTTTCAATAAATCAGTCCAGGAGCACGATGATAGAAAATGGCTGTCCTGTAAAGCCGTCCCGATGGTGAATAATACTCATTTCGGAAAATCCACAACGAGACACAGTCCACTACAGTGGAAAACAGTTCTGAGTCTGAGACAAAATGGTGTTCAGTATCTCCCCTCCAACCCCATAAGTTAAAGACGCAGAGACAGCACTGTTACATTTCACATTTCACTGTGAGATTAATTTCCTTAAGCACAGTTACGGCTTTTGGCCACATGATGGCAGTGTGGGGAAAGGGGACAGAGATTTAGTCAAGTGGATTGATATGCTTTACATTGTATTTTCGGATCAAAGGCGAATAAGACTCACTTTATCGGACTTAAGAACAAATCCGACTTACGAACCTGCTCCCAGAATCAAGCTCGTTGGAAGTCGGGGACTACATGTACTATGAGTTCTCATCACATTGTGGTGTGTATGGAAATGCTTTTAATTTCACTATTAAACATAGCTATGGTTTTTGGTTGTTTTTTATCATTTATACCTTGCAACTTCATCAAATCTCTAACTGGTCTTCGTTCATGATTTTTTTTCCGACCACATTTCTTTTACAAAGTTGACAGTTCAGCACTATCCTTTCATGTGTTGAACTGTTCTTAACCCAGTTTCAATAATAATTGTTTTCTTTGCTTGATGCAGCCCAATTATTCGACCATTCAGATAAATGGTGCCTTTTTTGTTTGGTTTTTGTTTAGGGCAAGCAGTTTATATTGGTAGAAAAATAGACAAATATCATACATTAGGAAACTACCACAGATAACTTCTTGGCTTTAAAACATGGACCAATATCTAAAAATGCTTATTGCACCAGGAACAGTGTTTGTGAAAACCGCATGGTGTATGAATCTGTGGGCCAGAGACGTGCGGCTAAGAATAGTAATGTACACCGAAGAACCGATTTCTTTATATTAGGGGATTATTGATGTAATTACATGGTGGTGCTGTGACAGATGGAGAACTCCAGGATTTAATGGGCCGTCTCAGAGGCTCGGACCAAACTTATCACGAGTCAGCATGCCAGTGTGCACCCTGCCTTTGCCAGACAGGGAGAGAGCGCAGGGAGGAAAGGAGAGAGTGAGAGAGAGAAAACAATAAGACAGGGTGGATGGATGATGAGCTGCGAGATCCTGAGACCTCAGGTTAAGCCATTAACCCTTGCCATTGTAGAGACTCCATATTTCTTCCAGTAATTGAATGTGACAGTTTATGTTTGTTTGAGCAAAAGTTTCTATAAATTTCTCACAATGATTAAGGAAATGCCTGACCGATTAATGCTGATATGGCCAGCAATTAATGAGACCTGGTGGTGACCTAGTGGTGCGATTTCATTTACATAACGACGCCCAGTCCCTACTGATATTCGTTTGCTATTAGAAAATTCATAATTTTGGTGCAGCATAATTACATGCTCCCAAAGCATGCAGAATGGCTAAATCAAACGCGCGGTCTTGCTGCCATGGATTTTCGACTATTCTAAATGAGGAGCTGAAGTTGAAGTGTTTTTAAGTCAGCTCTGGTCAAATTCTGACTGACATGTTTATTCGAAGAAATCATGTAGGCATAGAAAAAAGTGCATGGCTAGACTCAGAGCGCTGGTGGACCAAAACAGAGTGGGGCAATGTCTGTAAAAAAAAATTAAATAATAAATTCTGATCAACATGAAACGCTAGTTGTTAAACGCTTTGTTTACGGATTTTTCAACAGTATTTATACCAATGCCTTTAAAAGCAATGACACATGGACTTGCCTTTTAAACCTGAAATAAAAAGGAAACATGAATTGCCTTCTGTTCTTTTTGCTATCAGTTATATAATGCAGTATAACATAAAAGCAAGAGACGATTAAAAAAACAAGAAGCATACAGTGTGATTTGAATCATTGAAATCAATCTAAATATATATATTGCTGCATGAATCTACATTAATCAGTGTCTTGTAAAATAGCACTGCACCTGGAGTATTACATTACATTGGATGGGGTGTTCAAGTCAAACTGGGACTTGATTGAATCGTGCAGAACAACAGAACAGGGTTATGAGAGAGTGCGTGGAAACCATCAAGGTAGAAAGTGTTCACGTCTAAAACGTGAATGATTCATGTGTGCAGTTCCTATATACTGATGTGACAAGCTATCCATTGATTTACAAGGATCCACTTGCCGTTCCACTTGTTAAATGTTCCCGGGAACAACTGTGAGTCACATCAGCTAGGATTGTTATTCACAGATGTACGGCCTTATTTTCAAACATTCGCACCGTCTCATCACCGTATCGAGATTGAAGTCTTATGTAAATGTCAATCAGTTTTACGGCTTTATTCTTTAATAATTTTTCATCACAACTCCTGGTTTACCTCGAATGCCTCTCATATATATTTTTTTCAAGCGTAACTGATGCACACAAGTTTTTCCTCAGACTTTGCACTGAGTGTGCAACTTCTGAATAGTGTTTAATATCAAAGTTATAGCATCTCAGTTACACTTGTGTAACCAAACCCTGAATCTAACTACACCCCACCGAAGCAACAAATAGGAATAATTAACAGTCATGGCAACGGAAACAAGAACAGGAAGCTTCGACCATATAAGGAAAGTGACGAGCGAAACAGGACAGACAGTGGAAAGTGCACAGAGTGTGGAGAATTTATCAGGGACATATTGGTTTTGTTGTTTTTCTTTAACTTGAGCCTTTTTGTCTCAGGTGTACGGGACTCAGTCTCACACACGGCTCGTCCAGATGGCGTGTCTCAAACCGACGATCCACCTGTCCTTATGGACCTGCCAGAAAACAAATCCACAGTGCCGTGAGTTCATCTGCAGATTTACACATACGCAGAGATGTACATTCAACACTTTTCACATATCCTGACGTTGCAGGGAAAACCCGCCCAGAATGTCTTATTTTTACAAGATTCGGAGCTAGCACAATCTATTTACATATTGGTTAACCTGTTTTGTACAATTCCTATATGCTGTTTTGGCTCCAGAGTGATCCTAGGGTTAGTGCGGTTGATCCCGTGTTTCATCTTCACCTAAAGAGAGCGATGCAGTGGCGCTGTAGTCCTTTGGTCTGTCCATTTCTGTCATCTGTTCATAACTTGGAAACAGCTCAGGTTCCAGCTTTGTGACATCTATGGCATAGCCTCCATAAGCACCATCATGCTCGGCATCTTTTAGCTCACCATTTAGCTTGTTTTTGTGAGCCACGAGAACATAACCCATTATCCCGTTATTTTAGAAAGCGTTCATTTTTTCCTCCCATTAAATTCGATTGTAGCTGCACTAGCATTCTCTCCCTGCTACGCCCGAGCAAAAGACGACCATTCATTTCTTATGGGACTCACGAAAATACAGCTTTAGTCAAAAAATTTGCACCGGGCATCATTAATATTTCAATACGATCATATGTAATGTGTTACAGGATGGACTTTTCCTTCAAGACCAACATGATCCAAGCAACTCTCAGAATGAAACAAATGAAAGGTTTAATCCTCATCTCTCTCTGTCAGTGGGCACTTGGCCCGCAGAGACCAGCTTGTATATCTTAATTTTTCGCTCCTTCCATCTTCACAGATGGTGGGTGAATAACATTGGATTTATTCAAACTAAGGTCTTTAATATTTTCATCCCTGAGAGCTTTCTTAATAAGCTGTGAATGGAGATCTTTGTTAATAAGGTGCACATCGAGTACTATCTCACAAAAGAAAGCCATAATCTTCGTGTCATTAGCAAACCAAACACGACGAGTCATAAGCCGGGGGATAATGCATGCAAAGACCCTTTTCCGCAAACAGGTGATAAGATCTCGCTTTAAATTTTGATTAATCACGCTGTCTGGGCAAATATAGCAAGCTTGAAATGAATGCACACTTGACTGCACAGTTGCGCACACTTACCCACCCAGGCTCTGTTTATAGTACAAGAGATCAATAGCAAAAAAGCCTGTATATTCTTCACTGTCATCTGATAGCGAGCAGTGGTGTTTTTTTTTTTCTTCTTCTTCTTCATTTGTTCTTTTTCTCTTTTTCTGCTTTTTCTCTTTTCGTATCTCAGGCCAGCACGCGATGCCCCTGACAGATGTACCAGTCACTTTGATGCAGTGGCTCAAATCCGAGGGGAGGCCTTCTTTTTCAAAGGTAAAGACTTAGACTGGAGGTCCACAGCACAATCGATAAGAACCCGTAATCAAGCGGTGCATTCATGCTTTACGCACACTTGCTGTCCAAACTCATCATTTTCCTGATCAGACAATGAATTTGAAAAGATTCTTTGGAGATATGCAAGGAATAAAACCTGACAGGGCATGCTGATATAAGAGGGGATAAAAAAAATCAATGACAGGGTCTTGTGATGCGGCCTGACACGAAGTGGGGTTACACTTGTAGTACCAAAAAAAAGTTGCCTTTTTATTTCACATATACAAGAACAGGTGCAGGAGCAGTGTTTTACTTCTTTTTTTTTTACCTTTCCTTAGGACCGATTTTTTACAAATGACAAACCGACCATCTTGACAAACCAATTTACAATATGCATTATGCATAAATCATGAGAAAAGTTTATATGTGCATAAATGAATGTTACTGATCATTTATATTCCCATTTAAACACAACTTCATTACCCTGAGCCACTGAAACCAGCCATTTCAAACTTTTTTTATGCATTTGTTATTGAAAACATTCATTTTAAAAGTCAACAATAAAACTAGACTATACACATGATAACACATTATGTCTAAATAAAATCTCCCCAGGAACCAGATTAAAATTTTATTCTTAATTAAAGAACAATATATTGTACAGTACTTTTTTCTAATCGATTTATAGTTACAGTTAATGGTGCCCAAGGTCCTGTTATCACTTATGTTATAGTAGCTGTAAACGTATTTCCTCATAAGCCGCTATTTCTCTCTCGTGAATTCAATAAAAAGGCATCCTATAACAACAAGTTCTCCCATATTGGAAAAAAAATTGTTACAGTTATACCCCGCCCGGCAGGAATTTACTGTGGTCAAATTATTGTAGCCACATTAATATTGAACAACATTGGCACTGGGTTGAACCAACGTTGGACTACATGACATGGTGGCCAGTGTGCTCAGTTCTAACCACTAGTCCACCAGTGTTGAGGCTGTTAAATTTGTGTTCACTCCGCTCTGTAGACGCCATGGATGGATATGTGGTTGGATGTTGGATGAACAAACTTCCTAACTTACTAACTATAATACTGTACTGTACATAAAAGTTGTCTTTTATGTAAACGTCACAACCTAATATGAACCAACTTCATATAAAACGTTAGAGTTCATGCTTCAAGTGTTGACACTGGAAACTCCCACAAATGCTAAATAAAATGCTAAATAAACACAATATCATCAATATCATGTTTTATTTGAAGCATCTGCAATGCGATTCATTGTATAGAATGTTGCTAAAAAACATCAACCAAATAGCATCTTCTAGTCATTCTCAAGTATTCCACAGTGCTATGTTGTAAATAATTTAAGCGTTTGAGCTAAAATATAAATTGGTGACCACTCGAGCTAAAAGGCAAACCTTGTACACTAAATAAATGTGCATAATGGAACAACTGTCCTTTTTCTGTAGGGAAATATTTTTGGCGACTGACTCGGGATAAGCACCTCGTGTCGCTGAGGCCGACTCAGATCCATCGCTTCTGGAGAGGTCTGCCTGCTAACCTGGATAGCATCGACGCTGTGTATGAGAGACCCGGAGACCATAAGATCGTCTTTTTTAAGGGTGTGTTTTTCAGTTTTTTAAACTCAATGTAATGACCATTGTGGTTCACGAAACCGAACATTAACTGTATAACTAATTATATTACTGTATAATAATTATAAATCGTACTCAGTGCTGACCTTGATTAATGAAATAATGTGGATTTAATGCAGCTTCATATTGAAATATTATATTAGATTTGGTAACAGTCATGATTTTCGAATGTCTAACTTGTTAACTGATTTAATTGAGCACAAAGATATGACTTTATCTCAGGACTTGAGCAGTTTTTGCTAACTTTTTATAAAATCCCGCACTGAGTAATCAACCAGCAACTAAACTGGATATTTTATTTAGCAATGTTTATGTTAGAAATAGTGTAAATATTGTAATAGTGAAATAGCAATGAGAAGCAGATACCTGTGTGTGTGTTCGTACATTTAGGCTACAAGGCTAGCTCTTTATAATGTTAGCAATAAATGAATCGCTTTAGCTAGCAACCTTGTTAGGTGGTGATATTGAATTGAGTAGGGATGCACTGAAAAAGAGCAGGTTTTGTGTGACTGTAGGAAAGTCCTTTTGTATAATTGTAAGTAAAGTACACTTTTCGTTTTAATTTTGTTTGGTTTTAATGGCGAGAACAACATCCCGGCTAAGAGCTGATTTAGCTAGCCTTTGCTTCAGTAATGATTGAAGAAATGGAAAAAAAAAATACAAAAATGTTATATGTATTAAAAGATCATGTAAAAGAAAAAGTTCCTCCTTATAATTTTTTTTTTGCACAGAACAAATTCTGCAATTATTTTTTTTTTTCATTGTAACCCATAAGTGAGCAAGTTGTAGGTAGTATCAGTGTTGGTATTAACGCATCTCAGCGCTTACATTCTAGTTCTTCATACTTCCTTCAGGAGTGAAGTACTGGGTATTCAAGGACAACATCGTGGAGGAAGGCTACCCACGGCCCATCAGTGATTACGGCCTGCCCATGGAGGGCATAGATGCCGTCTTTGTCTGGCTCCATAACGACAAGACGTACTTCTTTAAGGACAACCACTACTGGCGCTACGACGATCATTTGCGCCACATGGATCAGGGCTACCCGAAAGACACCACGTTATGGAAAGGGATTCCGTCTCACCTAGACGACGCCATGCGCTGGTCTGACAGTAAGTGTGTACTTTTTTTTGTTTGTTTTGTTTCTTTTTCATAGTCTACTCTCAGCATGATGACTTTGAAGTATTCAGCAGACTGCCTTTGTTCTTCTGTCTCTAGACATCTCTGGAACAACCACGCACGGTTTTCACTACGTCTCTTTGTATTATAGGGAAAATAAATTCAGAGACACACAGTATATGCCCTGTTCGTTTTTGATCCATTTTTCCTTCAAAATACGCATTAAGGAATTCATTGTATATTCCTACCGTATGCTGTGTGGAAAGCATGAAATATTTATAGAGTTAAATTTGTATTCGTCACACTGTGCATAAATACAAAGCAAAGCCTCTAGGATTACTCACAGTGCATTCCAACAACGCGCCCTGATGATGCTACTGAGAGTAGATTATATTTTTAAAAAAATAAAAAATCGTGCATTATATTCCAAGCAGAATTGGGTTAGAGTAGCCAAGAAGCTTATTCAGCTTTCTTTAAAACTTAATTACAGACTTACTTAGCAAAGTTTAAAAAATGGTCTTTTGTGTTCAGAGGGAAAGAATTGCTCAGGCAGCACACTCCACAGGAAATGTTTCAGTTTCAGAAGTGGTGATGATGTAAGGAGTAAAGCATGACTGTGCGTGCTGCTACGGGAATATAAAATGTTTCCCATAACAACATCTTTACATCGGGAAAAACAGGTCCCCTCTGGAAGGCTTTCCCCTAAAGGAAAATTTATTTCAAACTGGAGACTCCTTCCACAAATGTTAAAAAGGCCGCTTGCGAAAAGTTTTACGACATTATTAGAGCTGGTGTGATTTAAATCGGTCTTAGGCTTGTCAGTTTCAGATTCAGAATTTTTTTTTAAGTAAACTTTACAATTGTTAAAATGTCTAAAATTGAAAATACACCACAGCTTTTCCAGAAGATGCAAACCGCTTCCATCTTCCACATTTGCGGGTTTTTTTTTTCTGAGCTTTCTTTTTCTTTTTTTGAGTTTACGGGCAGGTGGTGCTGTACCGCCTCCTGATGGCCTGGAGTGTTGAACAGAAAATTGGCAGGAAAATAACTAGCGCTTTGTAAGAGACATGACCATTAAGCAATCAACAAGTTACCCAGCATTTTAGTGTCTAATATCTATTTTAATGGTTTATTGCTTTAAAACCTGTAAGAAATATAGCTGCTTGAGACAAATTGGACCATAAAAATTTGTGCAGCTGAAGCGCATAGAATTGCAAAATCGCAGTGGTCAAAAGTCGACTTTCTACCAATTATACATACTCATTATTAAATAATGTTTATATCAGTTTATAATTAGTGATTATGATTAAACAAGTTTTTTGGCAAGCCCCTGTGAATAACCTGTTAATATAAAAACATTAATGTTTGCTTGCTGGCCACATTCCTAGCTAGCTGACATAGCTAATGGCTAGCATTTAGCAGCTATCATAGAGACCAACACATTTTACTTCATAGAATATCACACATTTATGTAGTTTTCGTGGCCAGAAATGTTAGCTTTTACTTTTGACAGTGTGTGTGTGTATGTGTATGTGTATGGAGTGTGAACTTCCCTCACGATGCCCTGCATATGATCAGTGAACAATCTTCTCCATAGATTCATCCATGGCAGCTGTTGGCAATATTAATGTACAGTCAGCATTTTTTACAGAAATTGGCTGAAAATATCTGTAGGAACACAAAGTTCATGCACAGCCCCTCCCTTCTGTGTTATTCCACAAGTTTTGCTGTGTACGCACAACATGATTGACAGTGCTTTGGCTCAATTGGCTGAAAGGTTGGCGATCCACAGAGACAAGTGTTTCTCTGCTAAACAGATGTTTTAGTAACAAAGAGGATTTTAAGGAGAAACTTTGCCAGAAATTACAAAAATGTCCAGACTTGTGTCTGGTTTCTGCTACAGAAGTGCTGCAGGAAACAGCATTTTTTATTTTCCAGGAAAAGTGTTCAGATCTTAGCTTAGCCTAACTTGCAAGGGGGCAATGCTGGAAACAGTAAGTAGTAAAAGGTAAAAGCTCACATGTTGGTGTTATATAGTATAGTATGTACTGTATAGTCGGTAGCTGTAAACTTGTGGCAATTTTATCAATCATTAGAAGGATTTGGGTTGTACTTGGACTGTATTTATAGTCCAAACCAATCTCAAAAGCCCAACAAGCTATGTGGACTGACTATATGGGGAGAGTGAAAAGTAACTAGTCAATATTTGTGTGATTTGCTTTCATTTTACTATTTAATAAGGTACATGTACAATTTGTTTCAATAAATTTGTATTAAAAATATGAACTTGATTTTTAATGTCTAGTTACTTTTCATCCACCCTGTAGTGTACTATACTATAGTACATACCATAATATTCACATATGGAAGAATTTGTTGGTAGGCACAATGGCCACTGAAATTACTACTGACAAAGTACGAGGGTGAGTCTAAAAACTCTCCGCACTCCAGTTCATTTGTAACTGTGCAAAAATGGATTCCCCAAAAGAAGAGCAGCGTGCAGTGATTCATTTTTTTTTTTTTTGGTCTGAGGGTGAACCTGGTGCCAAAACAACTATTTCCCCCCAAAAAAAATTAAATACAAATTTTAATCTGAATTTGAAAAAAAAATATTTTTCAAAAATTAAAAACCTTTTAATTCCAATTCAATTTGAATTTTGAAACAACTCATGGGAAAGTATAAGCAGAAGCGGTGGGATATTTAAAAACCAAATTTGGACCAATACTCTAAGGTACGGTAGGTGAAAGTTTCATAAAGAGAATCATTACTGGTGACGAGACATGGATTCATCACTATGAGCCTGAAAGTAAATGGCAGAGTATGGAATGGAGACAATACCGTGAAAGCCCTACAAGGACAAAGATTCACTTCTAATGAATAATTCCATTATAATTAAATGAACATCGACTAATGAAAATTAGACATTGCTTTTGAATTGTGATTCAACAGAAAAAAAAACCCTAATGAAACTGGCCTGTTTAAAAATGATGAGACCCTTAACCTGATGTTTTGTTGCCCTCCTTTGGAGGCAATCACTGCAATCAAGCAATTTCTGTAGCTCTCAGTGAGACTTCTCTTTCAGCTCTTTTCACAGATGTTTGATAGGATTTAGATCAGGGCTCATAGAAGGCCACTTCAGAATAATCCATTATTTTGTTCTCAGCCATCCTTGGGTGTTTTTTAGCTGTGTGTTTTGGGTCATTATCCTGTCTGAGGACCCATGACCTGTGACTGAGACAAAGCTTTTCCGACACTGGGAAATACAACTCACTCCAGAATGTCTTAAAAGTCTTGAGATTTCATTGTAGCCTGCACAGATTCAGGACACTGTGTGCCAGTCACAGCACAGCAGCCCCAGAACATAATCTAGCCTCCACCATGTTTCTCGATAGGTACAGTGTTCTTTCCTTTAAAAGCTTTTGCCTCGGTGAACATGCAGCTGATGTGACTTGCCAAAGAGTTCTAGTTTTGTCTCATCTGTCCAAAGGAAATTCTCTCATAGAAGCATTATAGCTTGCCAATATGTATTTTGGCAAATCCTAGTCTTTTTTATGATTTGGTTTTAACAGAAGATCCACTTTTGCTCAAACATCAAAGTGTGGTGCGATCCGACACTGATGGACCTTGACATTGGAGTTCATCATGAATCTCTTTGGAAGCTATCCTTGGCTCTCCATTTGTATTATCCTTCTGTGCAATAGAATCAGTTTTTATCTTGTAGCCACATCCAGGGAGTTTGGCTACAGTTCCATGGACCCTAAACTTCTTAATTCTTGCAACTGCAGTCACAGGAATATTAATCTGCTTAAAGATGGTCTTAACTTTAACATGCTTTAACTTTAACATGCTTGCCAATCATTTCTTTTCTGCTCTTCTCAAACAACCCTTCGCCTTTGTTTTCTCTGGTCCATGTTCAGTGTGGTACACACCATGATACCAAACGTAGTAGAGTGACTACGTTTCACCATTTAAATAGGCTGAATAACTGATTGCAAGGGTGAAAACACCTGTGATGATAATTACGGGACACACTTTTGTTTAACATGTCACTATGGTCAAATAATTTTCTACAGGTTCCAACTAATTTGTCCAGGCCAGTTTCATTAGTTTGCTTTTTTGTTATTATATATTATTCTCTTGAATGAAAAGCAATAACTGATTTTCATTTATGTTTATTAAGCTACTCTTTATTATTACTTTTGTCAATTTCAACAAAACATTGTGGGTTTTTATTTCTTTAATAGAAAGGTATCAGCAAGTTCATCCATTTGTGTGCTATAATATTACGTCAGACATTACCATAGGACTTTATGCAATACCAGGGTAGGTACTGCGGCACTTCAGCAGGTATCATGGCAGTTCTACGGTATGTACCAGCATACTATGGTGAATACCATGGTAGGTACTGTGGCACTTCAGTGGAAACTGTGATAGTACTATGGTGTGTACAGTACCACACTACCAATTAATTGGGTACAACAGTGGCTACCAAAGATCAGCCGGTATCTACTATGGTATGCTTGTACTGTATGTCCTGTACCATATTACATATGCTTGTACATATCACTGGTATGGTATAGTACAGGCAGTAACATATTAGATACCTGCTAACCTTTGATAGCACGATGGTACCCAGTAGGTACCATGGTATTTTTGACAGTACTGTGTTTCATAGGACCATACAACATTACATGGTAGAAACATAGTAGTACCATAGTATAATCAATACAGTTGTACCAAATTATATACAGTATATACCATGGTAAACCCATGTGCTATAATGTGTTATACGTACTATGTAAGCAAATAAGTACCGGGGTACTGTCAAAAATCCCATGGTAAAATTTCTGATGGGTAAATTAATTGGACACCTAAATCCAGTCAATAATTACATACATTAAAAAAATTTTCTAAAATAGTAGAGTTTCATTGACTTAAAAAAAAAGAAATAAATTGTTTTATTTTCTTAGCGCAGTTTACTCAATTATTAATACATCCAATTTCAGAGAAAGCCTTTGACCGCCTCACCACCATCACCCCCGAAGTGCCTTTCCAAAGTACCTTTTGAAGTTTTCAGAAGGCTCTAAAAAATTACTGAGGCTACCTTTAATGGGAAATACTTGAAGAAAATAAGGTTGTAGAAAAACAAGGCCTGAATTCAATAAAAACATGCAATAAAATTCTACTAAGAAACTGTGTTGGGTAATAAACTAATTTCAAATTAGAATTTAATAATAAACTAATTTCATAGAAGACAGAACAAGTATGGAGACGGGACATAAACACTTTAGTGTTGGTTGCCATAGGAACAGTCGAAAGTAGACATACAGTTTACTCACAAAATGACCTGGTATAGGTGCCAGGGTAGTCCGATGGTACTGTTACCATTGTATTTTTAACAGTACCATGGTACTTATGTGATGATACGATATATATACCACACTATGGTTTATGGTTATACAGTGGTATGTACTTTGATACAACGGTACCTGTACTATAGTATGGGAAATTGTTCTATGATGTAAAAAATATACCTTTTTATGTACCATTACGGTAATATTTACATTGTAACCTGTGCATTGTATCAGTTATGGTGACCTCCAATGGTTAATAGACAATACTATGGGGGATAACCATGGTGTTTATTGAGTATCACAGCATCTACCAAAGTTCAGCAGGTATTTAATATGGTACTGTCTGTACTATGACATACCAGTAGTATATTCTAACATATCTAATATGGTACAGTATGTACAGAGATACCATAGTAAACATCTGTTAATCTTTGGTAGCCACTGTGGTACCCAGCAAGTACCATAAGATTCACCCAAGTATTGTGGTACACATTGTAGTACTACCATGGTACTCAACGCCAACAATATTAAAAAAAAATTTATGGGTTGCGTCAAAGGTTGGCATCTATAAAACCTCTGACTTACTCAATTTCCGTCAGAACGCCTGGTTCAGAGTGGCTTGACAACGGCTGGCTGGAGCTCTGGGTTTTCAGCTAAATGCTTTGCATTGAGGTGATGTTTCAGGCTTGAAGTTCTCCAATAGTATGAAAATGCATCATTGCAAAAGCTGCAGAGAACAATGCTTTTATCAGCAGTTCCATCTGAGTGTTTATTATTATAATTTTTTTTTCATGTTACTAATCCATCCATGGGATGTTCTTGTATGTCCGAATCATGTTACAAAGCCACTGTGGCCGGAACGGTTGCAGTGACGCATCAGGTAAAAGACCACCATGAAACGATTAATCAGAGTAATTTTTTTCTGTGGATAATTAATAAAAAAAATTGCACATTATTTTGACAGCACTAATTTTCACATGTTGGTCCAAAATTGCTGGTAGAGTACACACACCCACATACATACTGTACACGCGCACACACACAAACATAGACACACACTTTTTTCACGCTAAAAATAAATTGGTTGGCTATGTGCTCATGGGCATGTCTTCAATTTTAGATAAATCCTCTGCTTCTGGTTTTACTGTGCCTTTTAATATTTAAAATGTGTTTGTCGGAATGTGAGCAGAAGGCTAGTAGGATATGGCAGACATGTTGTCATGTCTATCAATCAATCCTTACAGCGATCTGGATCTGGACCACTCTGCAGGGTTTATTACAGACCAACTATATCCCCATCTCTCTCTCTCTCTCTCTCACACACACACACACACACACACATTTTTTCCCATTCGTATGCCACTTCCTTGTTTTTCATCTTTCCCCTTAAAACTGAAAATCACTTCTGCAGACCATGCATGTGTATAGAAACATCCTTTTTTCATCTCTTGCAACTCTCTTGAATTTCTTTTTCTCAAACACACACACACACACACACACACAAACACTAAGCCCAGACTCTATATAAAGCCTTCTTCCAAACTAAGCCAGTTGTGTGTTTAGGACACACAGCATGTGACTTTGAGGTCCTGCCAGCACCAGAGGTTGTTTCACACAGCTGTTTGAAGTGCATATGAGTGTCAGGTTGAGCTAAAAAGTGACAGCCCTCCGCTCGATAAAAATCCCATGGGCGGGAAAAAGATAGATGGCCAGAGAATGAATGAAGAAAGCAAGACCAGACTAAGAAACTCTACTATCAGCATATTTAGAGAGAACTGAAGAAAAAAAAAGTTTGACGAACTTGAGAAAAGTTCATGTATATTCATTTACGCTGTAACACTGAAATGTCTCTGCACATCTATCTGTCTCTCTCTACCTGCAGTATTGATTACATCTAATCCTCATAATGGAACTCATTAGGATTCTTATTTGCTTGTCTGATTGTTGTCTTGTCTGAGCATTTTTTATTTTTTTTTTTAACCCTAATTGTATCGAGATCGCATCAATCCAGGGTTTCTAATCATTCTTTCCCTAGTTGTTATTATTCCTGGTACATCATTCTCTGTTGGTGGATTTGGTTCCTTATCCTTAATTATTTTGTATGGGGGGAAAAATAAAATGTTCAAATATTTTATTGAAAGTTTTTTAAGGTTTAATAGAATAATATAAACTATTATATTATAATGTACATTTATTTTTCATTTTCTGCCTAATATATCGTAACCCATCTTCTCTTGCACTCCTCACGCAGTGTTAGGGTCGGCGTAGCACGCTGTGAGGAAATCGCTATCCGCCCCTTCTGCTTGTGTGAGCCGCGCAGATGCCCATGATTGTCTAGTGTCTCTTTGATTGATGTGAGAGTGCGGGTATTCCATCCCAGAGTGTGCAGCCAATCTGCTCTCTAGACTCCCGGCTACGGATGGCTAAAGAAAAAAAAAGATCCCATTTTTCAACATGCTGGTTGTTTTAAAAAAAAAAAAAGTGGAGACAGTCTACTTTCTGTGTTTATGTGGCCAAACGATTGATTTCATGCCCACTGACCACTTCAAATCATCTCATAACCAGGTCTTCTGACATATCCGATCTCACCAGTGTGAATTTTATGTTATGAAAAACAAAAGACGCATTAAATAATAGTGTTTGTCAATCTGATTGAAACTAAATGCAACTCAAACCTGACTTATTTTTTTTCCGGTGATTCTCGACACCAGAAACGAGAACAGCATGAGAACACCATAGTACGCTGTGTAGTGCAATTGGGGAATGAACAGTACAGTGATGAGATTCTTAGCCACAGTAGAACATTTGAATGTTGCAAATGTTTTAAAGGAGGCAGTATGTCCATAAAGGAGTTCCTGGGAGGCCAGCGTATCAAACGGCAGGCAGTCTCATCATGCCTCCGGTGTAAGATGTTCTACCCTGATGGTATCCAAGCACTAGTGAAACACTGGGATACGTGCATTAGTATAGCAGGGAATTATATAGCGAAATAAAGAGTGTTTTTACTCTCATAACTGTGTGCTGTTATTCTGCACGATCAAAAGTCCTGGGTTGTCATAAAGTGGTCAGGGAGATTTGTATCTCTTTGGCAGTTACTTGAATTATTGTTTTTTTTTCCTTGTAGGCGCTTCATACTTCTTCAAAGGTAAGGAGTACTGGCGAGTAGCGGGCAGCGATATGGAGGTAGAGTCTGGGTATCCACGTCCAATCGGTATAGACTGGCTGGTCTGCAAGGACATGCAGGCAGACTCCCCGGAGATGAGGAATAACGAGACGGGCAGACAGCTCACCGGACAGCACCACGCCAACCATGCCGAGAACGGCTATGAGGTTTGTTCATGCACCTCAGACTCCGGCTCGTCCGCAAGCCCACGCCTGCAGCTCGCCCCTGCCTGGCCACCGGGGGCCTTCTTAATACTGACACACACCCTCATGTGTGGCATTCTCTGATGGCGGGGACGCCACAGGCCTGCACTGGCATGGACACGGACACTGAGAGTGCATATGCAGTGGCTTGTGGGAAGGACAGAAGAGGGCAAACTCACACTCCACTCCAATCAGTGATCATTGCTTATGTCTGGCTTTTTTTCTTTTTTTTTTTTATAAACTGGAAATGTTGATTATTATTATTATTATTATTATTATAGCCGCATTAGAATTCTTTTGTGTGCCTCTGAGGTTTATTTTAAGCACTTTCTGGAGTTTATATCAAGTATTATTATAATTGTTGCTTTTTTTTCTTATGCAATGATTAGAATATTCTGCATTTATAAAGAGGGAATCTGTATTTTCCAGACTAAAAGTCAATACCGTTTTTTTATTGGTCATCATGCACCACCCAAAATTATGTCTGCGTAAGAAGAACTTTATGTATATGTTGTGTTATTTTGTTTAATGAAATGTTTATTAAAGTCAAGAACCTGTTTTTTTTTATTTTTTTTTTATGTTGAACATCAATCTCTCAGTTAAGTAGTCAATGTCCAAATACAGCTTAGACCATGTTACATGATGTACCACGCCTGGTCCGTATTATGTGTGGTGGCCTGGGAAACCAACTGACTTTTTTTTTTTTTTTTTTTTGACTGTATACAATTTTAGAAATTTCAGAAATACAGTATGCGCATTTCTCTTCAGTGCGCATTTCCATCACAAGTGAGCTCGTCTGGTCAATCTCAAAAGTAAAAAGGAAGTGAATTACATTTAAAACATTTCATTCCGGCTGTTGAGAAGGCACGAGTCCTTAACATTAGGACTGTATGAAATGATAACAGCAGGAATGAAAAACTGAGCTGTACTGTACAGGAACCAATTTGAGTCACGGCTTGCTGCCGCCGTAGCCCGCAGTTCTAATACGGCGAAGTTACCAGTTTGATAATCTCACCGAAACACAAAGTGAGTTAACTTCACATTGGTCATGTAGGTTGAATTCAAGCTTTGTTTCCAAAAGACTTCCGAGAAATTTGGTGAAAGGTATTTATATATTTCATTCATTTTTATGACTCTGCTTATAATGATACCAGATACAAGACATCACAAAAAAGAACAGGTTTTGATATCATAGTCGTAGTAGCGATGTTTATTGATGTATATTTGAAATGATTCCAATTAGAGATTCCATCTTAGCTGTTTACACAAACGCTGATCTGATAAGCTGTGCGTTTACATGCTCAGAGCATTCAATCAGAATGTAATTGTTGTGACATCTGGTTATGTCTGCTGTGAAGCATTTAATCTGGCAGAAAAATAACAGAAGAAGTAGTGTTTTTCTTCAATTTTGAGGTTAGGTTAGGCTTCCCATCTTTGTCGATACATCCCACCCTCTCTATAATGATTGGCCACAATTCAGTATCACCTGTGGTTGGATTGATGCTTTACAAGATATAGAATGGAGAGCCAATCAGTGCGTCTTTCTCTGCCTGAGCGGATGGGGGTCTAAAGTAAAGACTGATAGGAGGGGGCTGTTTTTACTGAATTAACTGATCAGGAATGGAAGCGAAACCACGTCACCTTATGTTACTCAAACCTGGGGCGCAAACATGTGCAGAAAGATTTTCCAACGAAAGACAAACCACCAGATTGAATGTTTACATGGCTAATATTTATCCTAATGAACAGATTATCAAAGGTTCACACCTTCACCGTTCTCAATCCAATTGAGAATTCATTCATACCCCTTCACATTGATGTGCTTATAATGTGATGCACTTTTGTTCCAAATGGGCTGTTATTCTGATAATTAGTGGCATATTATATGGCCATCTAAATGTGTGCAAAAAACCTTTGAGCTGATTTCTGCATGCCTTCGGAAATGTGTTTGATGATATTGCATCGTGTGATGCCAACAGGTGGTGTAGTGGTTAGCACTGTCGCCTTGCACCTCCAGGGTCCGGGTTTGATTCCCGACAAGGCTCGATTCCCGTCTTTGTCTGCATGGAGTTTGCATGTCCTCCCCATGCTTGGTGGGTTTCCTCTGGGTACTTCGGTTTCCTCTCACAGTCCAAAGACATGCAGATTAGGCTAATTGGCATTTCCAAATTGCCCATAGTGTGTGGGTGTGCCTGAGTGTGTGTGTGTGCCCTGTGATGGATTGGCACCCTGTCCAGGGTGTACCCCGCCTCGTGCCCTATGCCACCTGGGATAGGCTCCAGGTCCTCCGTGACCCTGGATACAGGAGAAAGTGGTATAGACGATGAGTGAGTGAGTGTGTGATACCAACATAAACAGCAGAGGCAGTCGAGCACCATGTGAGACCAGAAAACAAAAACTGATGGTTTTTCTAATCCGGTATTTGATTTAAAGCACAGGTCATGACAACAATCACGCCTACAGGAAAGAGAAACGGAGCTGGTCAGCTGCTGTGCATTAAAACGCTTTTATGTGTTGTCTCCTGGATGCCGGTTTAATCCTACGGATTTACAAAAGACGCCCATGTGGAAATGTGAACAATGCTGCTCACGTAGCAAGATTAAATAATAATAAAAAAATAAAGACTTTCTCATTGTTTTGCAGAAACATAGGCAGCCTTTAACTTTTTTAAGCTGGCAGAAAAATTCAACCTCCAGTGGGTTTTCCCAGAGCACCACACATACTGTAATGAATGCCTTTCCCACCGTTCCAGGGTACTTGGAACTTTTTTTTTAGCTGGCCTCCTGTGACGACTGGCTGGACAGTACATACCTGCGACTCTCTCATCCATGCTGCGGTTTTTATTTCTATGACAATTCGGTCACTGTGTTAATTACCGAATGATGTGATTTTCCGCTCATGTATCAGGTTTCTATAATGAAAAACAATGAGGCGTTATTTGGTTTGGAATTAAGAAATAATTGTATGAACATTGAAGTCACTCAAAGGAGTTTCTAGAATGCAAAAAAAAAAAAAAAAAAAATGCATCTTATAGTCTGGAAAATAATGATAATAGTAGTCATGATCGTACGATTTTAGTACAACGGTATGAACATCACGAAACGGAGCTCCCTGCTTCTCCACACACTTAACCCTTAAGTGCTTTAACTGACCACAAACACTGATCCAGGCCTGCTCTCTCTAGAAGACTTTCACTTCATATTTTGTTCGTCAACCTATTTTTAAATTCCCCGCTGAGAGATTTACACAGCCTCCAAATTATCTGTGGTTATCAGCACTATTAATTTATTAAATGATTGTGTATTTTTGTAAGGAACAATATTTTGGAGTATGCCTTGTAGGCTTGAAAAGTTATTATTATTTTTTTTTTTTGGGAAAGGAAGTCAGCATTTTCTACCTTACGCTCTACCCGGGAAGACGTTTGTTTGTTTGTTTTAAAGAGAGAGCGAGAATATTTGAGTCGTGCCTGGAGAGAGAGAGGACACTCATAGCTTTCTCTGACATGTTATGATTGCTCAAAGTATTTACTTCTATCCAGTAAGATTATATATACTGATATATTTAAGGTCAAAGGTTGTACAGCAGTTGCAAAAAAAAAAAAAAGTAAATTGAAAACTTTTTTTTTTTTTTTTTTTTTTTTTTATAGGGGACATATTTTTGTAGAAAAATAAAGATTTTAAGGTGAAACTGTGTACAATGATTCGTGTGTTTTGCTGTGCCAGGCTGAATGCAAAGCAAATTTCTTCCTGCTGTTTCTTCCTGCTGTTGTTGCTAACAGCCAGGTGCTTTAGCTGCTGCGTTTCTCCTCCATCATTGCATGAAAGACACCGTGCAAGCAATCAAAGTTGCTTACTGAGTCAGTTTAAGATTTGTTTTTTGCTGTCATATATCTTGTTCTTAGCTGAACGTTTTTTTCTTTTTCTTTTTGCAAGACGAGCACTTTGTTTGTTCGCGTGCAGAGTGCTTCAGTCGGTGATGAAACGCTACGCTGGCATGCTCGGCAGTACACCGCATACATATCTGACAAAACTATCTGTCGCCTTGGTAACGGGCTTCCATTTTACCTCCTACAAGGTCTGCACATAAAAACAAGCTGTGAGTGGTATATAGGTGTGAGTGGTATTGTATTCCGCGCCGAGATAATTAGTACTATTTACAGCCAAAAAATAAATAAATAAATTGTCTAGGTGTCTATGCAAGAACAAAGCGGGAATAAACTAACGCGATCTTATTAACGGCTAATAAAATGCAAATGAATAGTGGGAATTTCCAGTACAAAACGTTCTGACACGAGTGATACTCATGCTGCTGTTGTAATAATTCACAAAGTGCTTGTTGTTTTGTACACGTCAGACGCAAAGCGTGGAAGGATAAATCTGAAGACAGGATCTTGTCCATAGATGACAGTTATTTGTATTTTAGATGGAGAAATACAGGAGTGTCTTCGGAGATCTGTCTCATAAATTATCTCTCATACTGTCAAAAACAAATGTGTGAAGGTTTACCCGATGAGGATACGAAAGGCTTTTAGGTACATCTTCAAAATAGTTTAAGTAAAGTGTCTTTGCTTGACATATCCTGTACTGTATGTTCTATTCACTGATCTTATGGTGTGATAGATTACCCACAGTGGACAGAACCTACAGTATCTACTCAGCAAAATATTGAAGTTTATATAGTGTAGGTTGAGTTGTTGGACACTCAACAATTCAGAAAGTGTTGAATCAACACTCTGGATTTTACTGTGTACTGTATATACAATAATACCGAATATATTTACAAATAATACGAATCAGCATAAAAGGAATAAAAGTCATATTTTAAACTTAAAAGAAAGTAATGCAGAGCAAACGTTACTAAGCAAGCTGGTTACTTTTACTTTTTATGTTCCAGAGCTCATCATTATCATCATCATCATCATCAGCCCATCAAGTCACTTTGTACAAAACATTTACAATAATTCGCAAAACTCCGAGTCACTCTGAGCCTATACTTTCCTTTCCTTTAAACCACACTTAAGGACATTATTTAACTCTTTCTTTGTCATTTTGATCATCAACATTATTATACCCTTATGGCCAAAAAAAGTCACCTTCTGGATTTGACTTAGCAAATATTTAAGAGCCTTCTATTGGATAATTACTGCATTGATGATGAGCATGATGGGAGCTCACTTGAATGCTTATTGGGATCATATGGTAATAAAACAACACTAGAACTCACGGCTACGTTTAATGCTGAAAGTAAGAACATTTCCACATGCGCAATATGAAGAGACCTCACGGGATTGGGACTAAACAGCTTTGTAGCTTTAAGAAAAACACTTATCACTGGCTAATCGGAAACAAGGCTTCGGTTTGCTAGGGAGCATAAAGAATGCATTGGAAAAAGGTCATGTTGAGTTTAAAAATGACCCTGTATAAGCCTGTGGGGGCAGTGTTATGATCTGGAGTTGCTTCTGTTGGTCAGTGTTATGATCTGGAGTTGCTTCTGTTGGTCAGTGTTATGATCTGGAGTTGCTTCTGTTGGTCAGTGTTATGATCTGGAGTTGCTTCTGTTG
>JAQMYJ010000011.1:21628969-21642134 GCA_030014305.1 Clarias laeviceps | reverse complement strand
ATATATATATATATATATAAAAAGGATTTATAATACAGAAATAAGTTCCAAATTAAATGCAAAATTTATGTCCTCTGAAAAAAGAGATTTGGACCTTTGAGAAACAGTCCAGGTCTTTTTCTCTTTAGCCCCGGTAACATTTCTGACCTTGTCTCTGGTTCAGGAGGGGCTTGACACTAGGAATGCAACAGTTTGTAGCCCATTTCCTGAAAACATCTGTGTGTGGTGGCTCTTGATGCACTGACTCCAGCCTCATTCCACTCCTTGTGAACAGCTGAATCGGCTTTGCTTGGCAATCTTCTTAAGATTCTGGTCATCCCTGTTGCTTGTACATCTTTTCTACCACACGTTTCCCTTCTAATGAACTTTCCATGAATATGCTGTAAACAGCCAGCCCTTTCACTGATGACTTTCTGTGGCCTTCCCTCCTTGTGGAGGGTTTCGATGATTATCTTTCAGACCACTGTCAAGTCAGCAATCTTCTCTCTGGTCTTCTCTCTGGTCTTCTACCTTGCTTTGTGCACTGGTGCGCTGTTATGTTGGAACAGGAAGGAACTATCCCCAAACTGTTCCCACAAAGTTGGAAGCATGAAATTGTCCAAAATGTCCTGGTTTACCAAAGCATTCACTTCCAACATGACTGCGCACCAGTGCACAAAGCAAGGTCCAAGACATGGATGAGCGATAGAACACATTTTTGTGTTGGAAGAGCTTGACTGGCCTGTACAGAGTCCTGACCTCAACACCTTTTTGATGAATGAGAGCGGAGACTGCGAGCCAGGCCTTCTCGTCCAACATCAGTGTCTGACCTCACAAATGTGCTTCTGGAAGAATGGTCAAAAATTTCCCATAAACACACTCCCAGACCTTATGATAAGCCTTCCCAGAAGAGTTGTAGCCGCAAGGCCAGCATCGTATTAAACCCTACGTATTGGATGTTACTCAAGTTTATATGCATGCGAAGCCACGCGAGCAAATACTTTTGGTGTATATAATATAGTGTATAGCAATAAATTTAGTATCGAAATATTTATACAAACTTTTCTTTTCCCAAAGTGTGTATAAATTCTTTGATGGACTGGATTTTTGAATTTCATGACTAGCAATCATCAAAGTTGAAGCAAAAACCTGAAATATTTCAGCCTATGTCTAATGAATGTACAGTAGTATGAGTTTTAAATGTTCTACGTAAATTAAATGAATGAATAAAAAAAAAAAAACATTTCCACGGTATTATAATTTTTTTCAGATGCACTGATAATAATGTTACTTAAAATAAATACAAATATAACCCCACAGTTTTTTGTTTTCTGAGTTCAGAGCTGGAAAAATCACCCGAGCCTGATTGTCAACCAAAATAAAAAAATAATATAACATTAGGAATAATATCTTTTTGGATCTGCAGCAGTCCCTTGGTGAGATCCAGCAGAATCGAGCCAAAACGTTGGCCTCCCCTACCCAGGATTCTCCAGGCTTCTTGCTGAAGGATTCAGCCGGTGGTGGAGGAAGCAGTAAGAACTCCTCCTGTGACACAGACGACTTTGTCATGGTTCCGGCTCATTTCCCCAGTAAGTGACATTTTCTGCTCCAGCTCCACTCCTCTTTAACCATATTACTGAGGAGGATGGGAGGCAACAGTCTGAGAGAGCAGGATTCAGACTGTTTATTATTTTGGTCACAGCTTAGTCTTTAATCCGTTAACTCACTGTCTGAACGTCTCTTTTTTTTGTTTTGTTTTTTTCCTCTGTCTAGGTGAACTCACATGTGAAATGCCCTCAGGGAAGGTGCTCCAGGACAGTCTTGTGTATAGTGGGTGAGTAACTCATCTTTATCTTTTATCAGTGCTTGACAGAGAGCCATGTAGTTATGGCTCAACGGTTAAGACTCTAATCTAATCTAATCAGTGAGGTTCAGGTGTTCAAGCCCTAGCACCTTCAAGCAAAGCCCATAACCCCCTCCTGTCCCAGGGTCACTGTATTACAGCTGATGCTGTGTTCTGACCCCAGTTTCGTAACAAGCTGGGATATGCGATGTATCTAATTTCATCGTGCGGTAAAATACACGATATAAACCAAACCTTCTTTATTTTGACTTGTTCATTGTATAATGCCCGCAATACTGTTTAACACATTTCACCCTTAATGTTTCTTAATCAGTTAAATAAAAAAAATAATAATTTCTTCACTCTGCAACAGGAGTTCTCTTCTTGCGTCTGGAAGCCAGGGCAATCAGGCCAAGTCTCTTCCTCGCTCACCCTCTTACAGCAGCTCTGCAGCACCGGCAAGGTAAAGCAAGTCAAGTTAATTTTTAATACCAGACCATATAATCACAATATATTGTAAAACAAGATGGCACAGATTAACATTGTTGTAATTAGACGGTCCGAAATGAAAAACAGCATTCATATCGTATCAAGATTGCGAACTTTTCAGAAAAGCTTGGAGTGAGATCATAACAATAAGAGCATTGTTTCCTCTGCATGGCTGAGATTCTGCATATTTTATTGCTGCAGTGTTAAAAGGAAACAAGAGATGCATATGACTGTTTATTCCCTTTGGTACAAGTAACGTTTGAAATATTCACCCAAATTAAAAAATGAGGTAGGGCCTCATCTCTGCCTACCCACAAGACAAACCATCAACATGCTTCCCAGCAGCTCCATGTAGGGCAGCAGGGGCTGGAGCAAAGAACTCTGGGCCCTAAACATAAGCAGTCTCATTGGGGCCCCTTCCTTTCTTGATCCGTATGTTTTACTTTTCCTTCCTGACTTAAAAGGGGACCTCCTCTCCCCCAGTAACGCCCCAGAGGGCAATTTGCATTTCTCACAAGAGAGAAAAGTACAACATTTCCCTCATGCATTGATCACCTTTGAGTTTTCTTATGAATATTAATGAACTCGATGCAAACATTTATTATTATTATTTTTTTGATTTTTCCCCGATTTTCTCCCAAATTTTTTTAGTCGTGTCCAATTCCTCCCAGTCACTAGGGGGCTCCCACATTAAGCTTCTACTACCACTCAGTCGGGAGGGCCACAAACTCACGTGTTGCCTCAGACCCACGTGACGTCACCGACCGCATCTTTTCGAACTGCTCACTCACACACCGTTAGGGGCGGCGTAACACACTCGGAGGACAGCGCTATCCGCTCCTTCCGCTTGCGTGAGCTCACAGACACCCCTGATTGGCTGTAGAGCCGTGATTAATGTGGGAGCACTAAGTACCTCGCATCCCTCCCCTGTGAGAGAGCTCGGCCAATCAGCTCCCTCTAGGCCTCCGGCTGCGAGAGGTTACAGCATCACCCAGGGATCGAACTCGCGATCTCCGGATGATAGGGCAAGCACTTTACCACTGCGCCACTCGGAGGCGGTGATGCAAACATTTTGATGTCATGAATTTTCCTCCTTGGATAATACTTTGTCACTACCCTTACACTAGTGATGGGAAGTTTGGATCATTTTAGTGACTCGGTTCTTTAAATCTCGTTCATCAAAAAGTGCGTTTCGTTTTTTGATAAGATATCGAATAAAATGTTACATTTTCAATAAACAGTCTCCCAACACGTCTACATACACACATTTTGGCTGTAATGTAAAATATTACAATGGAGCTAAGGACATATTATGATAAACTGAATGAGCAGCTGAAATATTACAGGAATATATTGAAAAATTCCAGTATATCAAAATATTTCCTAATATCAATCAAAAAAGAAAGATTTATAATACACAAATGAGTTCCAAATGAAATGCAAAATTGACTTCCTCTGAAAAAAAGAGATTTGGACCACTGAGAAACTCTTCAGCCCGGGTAACATTTCTGACCTTGTCTCTGGTTCAGGAGGGTTCTTGACACTAGGAATGCAACAGTTTGTAGCCCATTTCTTGAAAACATCTGTGTGTGGTGGCTCTTGATGCACTGACTCCAGCCTCATTCCACTCCTTGTCAAGCTCTCCTAAACAGCTCAATCAGCTTTGCTTGACAATATTAAGATTCTGGTCATCCCTGTTGCTTGTGCATCTTTTCTACTCCCTTCTAATCTTTCCACGAATATGCTGCAAACAGCCGGCCCTTTCAGTGATGACCTACTGTGCACAGCCTTCCTTCCTTGTGAAGGGTTTCGATGATTATCTTTCAGACAACTGTCAAGTCAGCGGTCTTCTCTCTGAGCTGTCTTCTCTCTGGTCTTCTCTCTGATTTCGGTTGCACGTACTCAACTAGACGCACAGTAGTTATACTGTAGGAATAGTAATTTACTCAAACTGAAAATGAAATGTTATAATACACAGTCAGTCAAAAGAATTTATGCACACATCAAAGAAAAATAGTAATGATAATGAAAATATTACAATGGAGCTCAGGACATACTATGATGAACTGAATGAGCAGCTCACCTCCCATATCTTCTGTTCTTTTGTCACGTGACTCTTATAGACGCTATGCAGTGCATTACAGGAGTCGTTCATTCTTTTGAATCATAGCGTCTAGGGAGTCACGTGACAAACGAACGAACGACTCGGACTAGAAGACTCAAGAGATGAACCGCTCATTTCTGTTTCCTGTACGTAACCCATGGAGGATTTGCGATGCTTTGCGCATCCGCGCCCAGTAGAAAATAAACGAATCATTCTCTGGGACTACTCGTTCTTCTGATAAAGACTCGTTCAAAAAGAACGAAACGTTCATGAGCGACCCATCACTACCTCACAGAATCTTTTAATGCTCCAGCTGGTTCTGTAAATGCATTAAAACATCAATTAATTTTTTTATTAATCTGATCAGCACTGTTATGACCATTTCTTATATCATTATCCCTCAAGTTCAGGATGTGGCTACACTATAGCAGTGTCTTTTTAAGGATTTAAGGAGTTTTTTAATGCCTCTTCTAGTGACAACGCTAAGAAAGGTGAAGTAGCTAACTCATTTGGCAGTGATGCGCGCTCTCAGTATTGATCTACGTGTCACTCTGTTGGTGTCCACTAAAGTCTTTGTTTGGTTGGCAGTCAGGCAAAAATGCTCCTCTCTCTCTCTCTATCTCTCTCTCTCTCTCTCCCCTAAAGTGTTTCTTATGAAATGAGGTCTTTTGGAAAGTGTATTGAGTTTATCGATCAGACCCATGCATTTCACTGGGCTCTGTGTCTTCTTGCTTTGTTCTTACTCTCCTACTTTCTCACCCCCCATGTTTTTCTTTCTCTCACTCTCAGCAGGCCTCCTGAACAATCTTTGAGTAACTGTAGTAACTATGGACAGTCCATGCCTATTCCAGTGCCCACGCAGATTCACAACTATCAGCGCATGGAGCAGAACCTGCACTCTCCTAGCCAGGACAGCTCCCCACGGTGTGTACACAGCGCTTGTGTGATTTTATCCGATGTTTCATTATACAGTCAGATTCATAAATTCATAGTCCCTCAATAGGTAATGTTTTTTTTTTTTTTTTTTTTTTTTGCTATGAAGTGAGGTTTAGTGACCATTGAGGTTGTTTTCCACCAGATGAACAAATGTCAGTCAGTTGTTCATCTATTTATGACCCACCAAAAATGTGTGTGAAAATTTTATTCCCGAATTGTTAATGCTATACTTTTGTGCGGCCCCTTGAATTAAAGCTGAAACTCACTTCGCTCACATCTTGAGTGTTCGATTTCAAATTCCATGTCATGGTGTACTGCAGCCAAGTGTTTATATATAGTTCTAATATTTATGAACCCGACTATATTTTCATGTTTTTGACATTGTTGTAGTTCTTTATGCAGGTGAGAACCAGCTTCGTGATGTGCTTTGCTGACCTGTGTATGTTTGGTGCATTGTGTAGGTGCACTCCAATGAGGCGGTGCAGCAGTGGAAGTCCCCTTGGTTGTGGGAGGACAGGACCGTCTCCCCCTCATCACTCAGCCATCACCACACACAGATTGTCTATAGGAGGCATCAAACCCCCCCCACAGGGTAAGGAATACTCTCTAGTGCCCGAGTATTGATTGGCAGGTGGGGTAATGAACTATAGCCACATGTTATTACTGATTGCACAACTAGGCAACTTACCAGGCGGTTATTCTTCCCCAGGTATCAAGCAAACTGAACTGGGACATACAGAGCTAAAAATATCATTTGATTTATTTCAATAAAGTCTTCACACAGTTGTTTTGAATATGTCTGTTATTTATTACACATTATTTTCCTGCCATAACCTTTTTTTTTTTTACTTTAGATAAATTTAGGCATTTGGAGATAGGCTGAATCCTAGGTGTCACTTTTTTGTCCCCTATATAGGACATAACATGGAGCAATACGCCCTGTCTCATGCACTACATAGTTTAAAACTTCAATTTCAGATTCAGCCAGGTCTGCATTTCCCATACCTCCCTACTTTTTTTTATTATTATTATTATTATTATTGTAATTATTTTTTTATTTTGTAATAATACTCCTGCCCCCTCATCCTCTGTTATTTACATCAGCACAAAATTCACCCAAGGCCTCTTTCTCTCTCTCTCTCTCTCTCTCTCTCTCTCCTCTTATTTTCCAGCTCTCCAGCTCCCCGATGCCAAGTCCAGATCCAGGCAGCACGGGCTGGGCTCACGTCTCCACAGCGCCCCCTGCCTGCTGGAGGCCGCTGGCGGCTGCAGGCAGACGATCAGGAAACAGCACTCAGACCCTGTGGTGGCCCAGACGGGCGCGATGACCCTGAGACACCTTCATTCCTCTCCCCGACTCAGTGAACTGATGCAGCGAAGTCCTTTACCCACCATCCTGGGATCACCGTCGAGAGTATGTAGCCGTTTTGTTCAGGTGTTTTGCCCGAACTTTTTGGAGAACATTCTTTCGACTTCTTCAGTTTCGACTTCTAGCTAGGATTGGAAATGGTTAAGCACGGAAAAAAAATATTATTATGATGATTATTATTATTATTATTAGACAATGACCAAAAACATTATCTGCCTACAATATTTTCTAAATCAGCTGCTCATTGCTGCTTAATTGTCAAATTTCAATTCATACAAATTTTTTCAGTGCAATATTTCAAATTTCTATTTTATCAAATTTCTTATCAAATCTTTTTTAAAAGACCCTTTAATTATAGTTCACGGTCATTGCAAGTGATTACAAAAAGGATCTAGAAAAATGTAGAGGAAAAAAAAGATTCAAGTTTTATAAAATGCACTTGTAGTTAAAGCGAAAGCGCTTTCAACTAGGTGACCTTTGAACTTTGAACTGGTGAACCTTGGTTTTATGAGCAAACAAAAGTCTTAAGTGTTTTAATAGGTGTTAAGCCTTTAAATACTTTAATATTGCTATGTTATACTTTTTTTTTATCCTGCAGATTAGACATGTGCTTTTGTTAATTTTGTAACAGTCGTTGTTAATAATAATAAAAAAAAAAGCTTATAACCTCAAATAATTTCAAACAATTTTATAAATTGCAGTCAAATCTGTGCGAATATTAATGCTCCAAGCATGACATTGTTCCATCCACTGACATTATGTATCAGTATTTATGGATGGATGGATAGATAGATTTTTCTTTCTGCTTGCTAGGATTTTCTTTTTAGTAACGTACCTCTGAGTTCTGTTCTTGTTTTTGACCCCCCTCAGGCAATGTCCCCATTTGAGTTCCCAAAGCCGCCCAGCTCGCCAAACATGGTGACATTCCTGACTCAGCAGGGTTTAGTTTTCCCCTCGTCTGCTCCCCGGCAAAGCCAGGGAGATTCAGGCATGCCTGGCGCTTTCCAGCCTGAGGAAGCCAAGACTTTTGGAAGGTAGTGGCTGAAACCATGTTTTGGGAACATGTAAATTTTCTTATTACTTTTTAATGATCTCGCTTCTTCCATGTTCTTTAATGATCGTGCTTCCAGGTCGCAGAGCTCTGGCCTCCTGTCAGACATGCTGCTAATGGCGGCGTTCGGGACGCAGCTGGGAGACCGAGGCAGCACGGAGAACCTCAGCGCTGACAGCACAGGTTAGAGCTCACACTTCTTCACTTCTGCGTGGAAAGAAAAATGTTCCACAGAAGCGTATAAGCATATCAGTCAATTTATTGTTGGAAGATAAACTAGCGGTTGAAACGATGTATTAAGTCAATATAAGATGAAAGATAAGTCAGTATGGCTTTACGGCAGATTAGTTGAATTTGTTTGACTGAACGGTTCATAACTCCTGACAAGATTACACAAGACTTATTGTTGGAGATAAAATACATGACTCATTATTTACTGTACGTGAGCGTATGTGGAAGTTCAGTGGCAAATTTTATGACTTAGAAGGGTAAGTTATCTCAAAAACCGGTGAAGCGGGGTTGATAAATGGTGTGCAGTGCAAACGTGTATTTTTCCAAGATAAAGCGTGATAAAAAAAAATAATAAAAAGTGCTATATTTTTCTGTGTACATCCTATTGAATTTTTTTTTTTTTTTACAAAAATAAGTGATTTTTTTTTTTTCATTTAATAGCAGCTTTGATTTCACTGAGATCTGTTGCATCTCTTTAGATCGTGATGAAAACCATGACTGCAGTCACATAGACAGAATGTAATGAGTAGCTGTTTCTTTGCTCCACAGTGCCTCCTGCTGGTGGGACCATGGTAGTGGGCTCAGGCAGTCCAGCGCGAGTGGTGTTCACTGTGGGCTCCCCACCTAGCGGAGGAACCCCACCCCACACCTGTCGTTCGAGGAAATTCTCAGGTGAGTCAGTGGTTTTTTTTGTTTTGTTTTGTATTGTCCTCATTGGTCTTGGTTTTGTGTAGAAGACAATAAAGTACACAATCCGATGCACACATGGCAGCAAAGATCTGTATGTCTTTTACTATTTGATTATTATTACTAGAATTCGGACATACGCAAGAACTGAAAACTGATATGATTGTTATACTTTAGAATGGTTATAACTGGAACTGGTTTGTAACCATCTTTTTTACTTGTTCATCTTTCAGCATGCTCCTCAAGCTCGATCAGTCCCGTAGGGTCCCTCACCAGCCGCTACCCTCAGACACCCATGTGTTTGGATGGTTTTGAGTGCTCGTCCAGTCCCCGCTACAGTCTCTCTGACCCCATCTCAGCCAATTTGGAGGGAGCTGTGATGTTTGAGGCCCCTGAGCTCCCAGAAGAAACACTAATGGAGGTAAATGTGTGGGTCTGGGATTGTTAGTTCTTGAGCTGATTGTTACAGCTATTAATGTTCTACAGCATCATTTTTTAAAAGTTAATGAATGAACAACACAATATACTTTTTAATCTTTTCAAATTTGCTGTTAATGTTGTGGAACATCTGCACAACAATTGACTAGGAGCTATAAATGAGTCATGTGATCAGCAGCTTTTTTTTTTTTTTTTACGGTCTCGTGAAGTTCCAAAGACAAAAATATGCCGTTATGTTACCAGATAAATGTGAAGGTATTCCCGTGTCAGAATGGACATCCTTTTTTGAATTTAACATTTACTTATATGGCGAGTGTGTCATACAGGTACCTGTGCAATATATATCTATTTATATATATATTTGTCTTTGATTTCTGCAGCAGGAGCACACAGAAATTCTGCAGAGGCTTCGGTTCACGCTGGAATTTGCACACTGTATGGTGGAGGTGGCAGTGTCGAGAGGTGGAGAACTCGGGCAAGCCGAACAGCCCTCACCCTGCCTACACCAGCAGGAAAGCGGTGTCGCCGACCAGATCAGCTCTCTGAGCCGCGAGTGGAGGTAGGTCACCGGAGGGTCAGATTGCCTTGAGTACTGAACGTCGATCCCTTTATGGCATTGACTGAGTTGCTTTATACCGCTGAGTTTTAAAAAATGTCTTATCATTTGGTACCTAAGGAGTATGTCTCATCAGCATCAGTGAGGCAGTACCATGCATATTCAGAAACAGAGCTTGTGCGTGTTGTATATTGATGATAAATGTCGTGGTTCTGTTTTGTCATCCTTGATGATTTAATCACCGTGCGAAAACCTCTGTCCAGGCTGACAACATGACAAAATTAATAAAACACCTGGTGGAACACATTTAGCTGATCTGTGTTCACCTGCAAGAACAAAAAACACATCATCTTCCTCTCACCATTCAAGTTCGTATAACCGGATTCCCGTCAGCTCATATCATTGGGAATGGCGATATGACTGGAATATTAGCAGGTAGCAAGCAACCGTTTGCCAAATTGACCAATTTAGTCGTCTTGGCTGCCTGATTATATGAAGATTCCCAATTTGATTCTAATTTTTATACATTTTTATTTATTGATAATGACAGACAGTGATGAAAAAACATGAATGTGAGCTTTGTTACCCTACAGGGTCACGAACGTGTGCGGTGAAGTTTTCGTTCTTCCCATTTATATTATTGATAATATTCCGTGAACTGAAGAAATAAGTCCGACCGCCCCTTTCCCCCCACCTCCCCACCCACTTAGCTGTACATTTTGAGCTAGCTCATGTGACAAGAGAACTTGCACAGCACAGTTAAGACAGCTTCCAGTAGTAAATGGGTTTATTTTTTTTATGTTGTAACTGCACTGAATGGAAAAGTGCCACTTGTGCTGAAACATAGAACTGAGTTGAATGAAAAAAAATTTAAAACATTTTAAACAAGTTTATATTTATTTGGTTATCAACCAAATCCGAGTGTTGAAACCTGCCAAGGAGCTGAAAAATTGGCGTTGGGGGGTGGGATTTGGTATTGAAAAAAGTATAGATCAGGAACCGATATCCAAATCAGAGTATCGGTACCAGCATCAAAGTCAAGGTACCGGTATCAAACACTTCCATCCATAGTCAAATGTAAGGAATAAACCACGACAGGGCAGCTGTTATGGGACCACCATCAGTGACGAGTGGTTAAAAGTAATGTTGTTGTGAAACATCCTCAAAGCAAGTCGTTTTCTGTTATCACTTCCGTTCTAGCGGCTCTAAATGTTCCAGGTCTTCCCCTACCAGCCTCTCTTTAATTCTCTCTCGCTTAAAGTTAAACACAATGCAGCATATTCATTTTCTCAGAGCTGTAGTTACAGAAAACTACTCGGCAAAGATCAGATTTGAAAACTCAACAGTATGCAGTGTGTGTTTCAAACCGTTGGACAGGCGGGAGAACGAAACAGCTGGAAGAGAAGAATATTTTAAGACTCATTCATTTATTCTGATGCATACACACACACACACACACACACACACACTGAATTTCTCAGGGAAGCTTGGTAAGACTGGATTGCGACACCTGAGCATGAATATCTCGCTTTGAAAGAGCAGTGTTGTAATATCCTGTTTGTCAAGTGTTGAATTAAGGAATGTCGTTAAAGTTCATGTATATGTGTATATTTCAGTCACGCTGAGCAGTTGGTGCTGTATATGAAGACTGCAGAGCTCCTGTCCACGGCGCTGCACACGGCCATGGAGGGCATCAAACAGGGTAAACTGTACCCCTCCACCACAGTCAAACAAGGTGAGCGATGTCCTCTTTCCATCTGACCTCATCATTGCATCAGATGAGGTTTTAACTGAATCGCACCATATCAGCCTGGTCTCATTAATCAGTTCTTAGAAATTTGTATATAATTGAGAACAGAGTATAATTAAAGATCTGGTTTGATCCCGCAGTGGTCAGGAGGCTGAACGATCTGTATAAGACGAGCGTGACGTCCTGTCGTTCCCTGAGCGCGCGTCTGGAGCGATTCTTTTCCCGAAAGCACCGGCTGATGGACCACATCAACACCATCACTGCGGAAAGGCTCATCTTTAGCCACACTGTGCAGATGGTATGAAGAAAGCATTAAGTAGACATCAATAGTTGAAATGCAGTATACGCCATAATATACAGTACTGAAATGAACACAGATTCTCAAAAAACAAACTGAACTCCTTAAACATTCCCCACGGGTAGGCACCAGGTTGTGCAAGATCAGGGGAATGCGGCGGATATGGGAAGGAATTGCTTTGCCGCCTTTTTCAAACTCGGTCCGCATTCACGACCGCTTCCGTATGAGCGGAAATAATACTCAACTGCGAATACTTTTTCCTCCATCGAATTTCAGTCCTGGATATTTGGCGCATACCGTATTAAGAACCGTATCGTTTTGCGACAAAGAGAACCAAAACTGGTGATAGACTTTATTACATAAAGCATTCAAAGTGACAATATTAATTATAATATTTTATGCTGTATAATGTAGCTTTGTTTACTTTACATTAGCTCAGATTGCATGTGAAAAACAGTTGCGTAAAATTTCAAATGACTTCCTGTTCACTCACAGGCAACTTTATAAGGCACATATGTTCAACTGATTGTTAATGCAAATATGTAATCAGGCAACCGAATAACAGCAACCTTAATGGCGTTTTGGCATTAAATTTAAATTGACCATCAGAATGGGAAAGAACGATAGATTAAGTGACTTTAAACATGGCATGGTTGTTGGTTCCAGACATGCTGGTGTGAGTATTTTGTGAAACAGCTGATGATCTGGGATTTTCACACACAACCGTCTCTAGGGTTTGGTCTAAAAGAGAGAAAGTATTGAGTGAGCGTCAGTTCTTTGGGTGAAAATGGCTGGTTGATGCCGGAGGTCAGAGGGGAATAGCCAGACTTGTTCCAGCTCATAGAAAGGCAATAGTGACTCAATCAGCTGAGTCCCCAAGTCCCACAACCCCTTAGTACCTGAATATTGTTGCTGATCATGTCTGTTCACTGTCTGTCCATGTGCCATGCAACAAAACTAAAATAATCTCAAACTGGTTTCTTGAACATGACAATGAGTTCATTGTACTCAAATGACCTCCACAGTAACCAGATCTCAATCCAATAGAACACCTTCGGGATGTGGTGGAACAGAAGATTCGCATCATGGACGTGATGCTATCGTGTCAGTATGGACCAATACGGACTAATTCTCTAAGGATCGTTTTTAGCACCATGTTGAACCTATGCCATAAGTAATTAATGCAGTTCTAAAGGCAAATGGGGGGTCCAACCCAGTATTGAAGTGGAAAGTGAGCGTTTAATGTTACAAAAAGACATTAAAAAATTCTGCTAAATTCTATACAGTAATGATAGGAAATGTGTATTGAGTACCGTGGAACTTTGGATTACGAGCATAATTAGTTCCGGAAGTGGGATCGTATTCCAAAACACTCGTAAACCAAATTTAATTTCCCCATAAGAAATAATGGAAACTCAAATTATTCGTTCCACA
>JAQMYJ010000011.1:21610797-21628869 GCA_030014305.1 Clarias laeviceps | reverse complement strand
TAAAGTAAAAATAAAACAAATTAACCTGCACTTTACCTTTGAAAAGAATCGCGACAGAGCAGTGTTTCTGTGTAAAGTAGAGAGAAAGAGTGTGTGTCTGTGAAGGCGAAAGTAGGAGGGGTGCGTGCGTGCGTGCACGCACACACAAACACACACACACACACACACACACACAGGAGGAGGGGTCTGTGGGTCTGTACAGCTAAAGCAAGTCTCATTAGAGATGTTAAAGCTAAAGCAAGTCTCATTAGAGAGGTTAAAAATCAATTTTTCTCTGCTCAAGGCTGCTTTTTCTGTCTGTGTGCGGCACGGTGTCTCGTGACAGAAAGAGCAGACAGCCTTGAGCAGAGAGAGAAAATGGATTTTTAACGTCTCTAATGAGACTTGCTTTAGCTTTACATGCGCGCTGTACACACACGCATACAGACACAAAATAAAATATGTTTTACATGTGTTATAGTAAACAGTACACGCAGACGAGTACAAAACAGTGAGAGATGAGCACTAAGACCCAGCGGGGGAAACGATTACCCACAATTCCGCAGCACAAGAGTGAGAAAACCGTTGGTTCAGTTGTGATCATGTGACACTCGGCATCAAAACAAGAAGCAGATGCGTAATACATGATACTCTGTACTCGTAAACCAAGACTTGTTCGTTTTCCAAATCAAAATGTATTAAAAATCTTTACTCGTCTTGCGGAACACTCGCAAACCGCGTTACTCGCAATCCGAGGTTTCACTGTATACTGAATGTGTCCTGTAGGTGCAAGCTGCAGCTCTGGATGAGATGTTCCACCAGGGTGAGGCTTCAGTACACCGCTACCACAAAGCCTTGCTCTTAATGGAAGGTCTGTCACTGCTCCTGACCGAGCAGTCCGACATCCTCAGCATCAGCAAGTGTGAGTGCTTCCTTCTGTGCAGTATATGATACTTTTCTCGTATGTGTGCTGAATTAACATGAGAGTAACTGTGTGTGTGTGTGTGTGTGTGTGTGTGTGTGTGTGTGTGGGGTTTTTTTTTTTTTTTTTTTTTTTTCTGCCCCCTACAGGTAAACAGTGCATTGAGCGTCGTCTCAACGCACTGCAGTCAGGCCTGTGTGTATAGAGATTGAACCAAGTCCCTTACATTCCTTCCCTACGTTTCCTAAATAAGGCTTTACTGCTTCTCATTCTTCTCGTCTACAAAAACAAAGACGGAGAGGATACAACAGTATCTGCCTGCGGTGTCTGCCGAGGAATGAATCGAGCGCGTTCCTAAATTGCGAATCAGAAATCAAATGAGCTGCAGGCAATCACAACAGACCCATGTTTATTCCGTGACATGACATTTATTCCTGTTTTTTTTTTTTTTTTTTTAACTTGTAAGCTGCACTGTGCAAATATCTTTTTCGTTTTGCATAGACATAACACTATGTCTGGATGTGATTCTCTTTAGTACTGGGATTGTGCAATCACAGGTAATAGATATTTCTCAGCAGCGGGGTTTAATCATACACTCTTATTAAAATGTATTAAGCTGTATCTTTCAGGGGCGTCACTCGGGTGGTGCATCTTTTGTAACTTTAGTTTGCATCTGCACATATTGTATTTTTTAAACTTTAATCTATGTATGAATTTATTTAGCTTAAAAGTACAGTATGCGAAAAGGTGAAACGTATATAATGAGGATCTCATTGAGGTTACGGTCTAAAACGCACCGCGTCACCCCAAGAAAGACGCAGTTTAGTACTACAACCAAGTAAGAGTAAGTTGGATTTTGTATTTCAGGTCAGGTATGTCCTTAGCCACCTGAATGCGAGTTTCAAGTTCATATCCAAATGTCATTTATGGAGGACGAAGTAGGAACCTCCGAATTGACTGTCACTTTATTTTATTTCCCCCATTTGGCTTCGATTTTTGAAGAATATTTTTTCACTGAATGAATGTGACGAACCAAAAAAAAAAAATAAATAAAAAATAATATATATATATATATATATATATATATATATATGAGACCAATCATGGGTTATGCCAAGAAAATAAATAAGTACTTAAATCTTAAAATTTCAATCCTGATATAATGTAACCTATCAATTCAAGGGGCGTTCAAGTCAAACCGGGACTTTTAATTGCACAGAATAAGCGCAAACAGTTAAGAGATTAGTGGCATAGTGGCTAGCACTGTGGCCTCGCACCACAGGGTCAGATTCCCTCCTCTGTGCATGGAGTTTGCATGTTCTAACCCATGCTTGGTGTGTTTCCTCTGGGTAGTCTGGGTTCCCCCTACAGTCCAAAGGCATACAGGGTAGGTTAATTTTTGTTTCCAGAGTGTGTGAGTGAGTGTGTGCTTGTGTGCCCTGTGACGAATTGGCACCCCATCCAGGGTGTACCCATCCCTGTGCCCTGAATCCCCTGGGAAAGGCTTCAGGTTTCCCACAACCTTGAACAGAGTGAGGTTTCAAGCCCTTGTGCATTAGTGTAGCAGGGGATTATATAGAGAAATAAAGGTAGTTTTTACTCTTTATCACTGTGGTCGGTTATTCTGCACAATCTAAAGTCCTGGTTTGACTTGAACGCCCCTTGTAAGACTCTTCAGGGATTAATCTTTACTCGAGTGCACGTCCGTTTTTCTTTATGGAGTTTTCATTACTTGTAGTTCATAATTTACAGTTGGACTCACTTTTACTTAAAAATTGGAGGGTTAAAAGAACTGGGCTCAAAATGAGGAATTCAAGATTAAGAATTATATCAGTTTATTGATATAAAACCTGGATTTGCAACCAGATTCACAGATAAATTTTAATGTATTATAGGAAAAAGCTTGGTGCGATCCAGGCCATGTTCCATATTAAAAAAAAAAAAAAAAAAAGGGCATAGTAAAATATAAAACTTGTTCTTTCCATAGAACTTATTTATATTCAATACGTTCTCCCTGTTTCGTTGCATAGTTTTTATTACCAGTCAGGCCGTGTGTAGCACTTTAGTGAACGTTGACCAAGATTGTCAGAATTTATTTCGAAATTACAAAGCTGAAAAAATGATTGTCAGAGATCTGAGCGTCTCTTGATAACTTTTATTTCTTCTCTTCCCCCTTTATCTCTTCTGCGTTTTTATATCGCGTTCGGCACTCGTGTTTGTTCGCCTCTATTTTAAATTGTGTATGAATGACAGAAGGACAGGCTACAAACACTGAGAAAAGAAACATGTTTTGAAAAAGAGGTGGGTTTTTGACTGTCGTTGAGAAATCTAGGCTTAGTATAGCGTGCAGCAGGCCCTGCGCTGTAAGGCAATATTATTTCTTGTATTTTCAGTCACATTTGTTAAGATTTTCTGACTTTTTATCGTAGATGTTTGTTTTTGTCCTGACCAACATACAGTCCGTTGAATTTTTTCAGGACTATAGCTTGTTGATTATGATGCCTGGAGGGGATTTGGAGTTTGTAACCAAGACCCGGGAACAGAAGGACACTGTCCTCACGTTTACTGCGCTGCACGAGGGCTCCGCCTGTTTCCTTGCGAGTTTTTAAGTGTTTGCGTTGAGTGCTTTTAAAGCTTTAGTAATGTATGCTGAGTGGTTTGCTTGTATGTGTGTGTCAGATATAGGTTTAAATCTATTTAAAAAATGTGCCTTTAAAAAAAAAAAAAAAAAAGCAAAAATTTAAACACTGAAAAAAGTTTTGTTCATTATTTTTACTAGCTAAATAGATTAATGCCTGTGTTTGTTTCGCTTGGATTTTGTCCTTATTGTTGTGTATCATTATCGATCGCATGATGAAGGGCAGGAGCGTTTTTCGAAATAGCCAGGTGTGATTGTGTGTGTTGGATTGCTTTGTGTGTAACTAGGGTGTAAGATGGTTAACATGTATGCCATAGCTTATTCCTATTTTTTTTTTTTTTTTGTACTAGTGAAGTATGCTTTTTATTATTATTATTAAATGATTCTTCATGGTAGATACCAATAAGAAGGCCAGTTCCAGTATAAATCCATTCCAGTCCAACATTTTGTTCCTGCATCTCAACAACTTCACAGGCTGGTTTTTGGATATTTTTCTACTTCATCAAATGTTAAACCATACACATTGTGTGCTGTGTGTTTTGTCTCCCATGCTGCTGCCGTGACACTAACCCCAAATCAGACCCGTTCTCTGTGTATTCCCAAGAAAACGTTGGAACGTTTGCTTCTGTACTCCACATATATAAGACCAGGTTGAGAGACTTTACCCTGAACTCTTCGATACCACTTGTAAATAAAGATTGTAAATTAAGTTATTGCACCGAACATGTGTGTATGTACTGTATATGACACGCGAGCACATGAAGACGTTCCCCTACGTTTTACCCCACCAAAGACAGCAATGCAAGATCTCCCAGTTGTCACTGGAAATATCCACCATGTAGTAAGTTAAGGAAATATAAAGGTGTAACTTTTTTTTTTTTTTTTTTTGCTTTGAAAGGTACAATATAAATAAATTGAGGGGGAAAACTATTAAAATGTGTGTTGCTTTTGTGTTTTTAAGCTTTGGTGTGTACAGAAACAATGTCAGACAGGATACATGGTCAGTCAGCATGATCGTGTTTAAAATATTAAAGTTAATATATGGTTTAACTATTGAAATGGTCTGTTAACCCATCTACGATAAGGTTTCTCTGGAGATTCTGGCTGCATTTCATTCTTAAGACTAACATTATGTTATTTTTTATTATCCCTTAGAAAAATTTTTAACTTGTGGCCAACATCTGGCTAACTTTGTGGTTGCTTTTTATCATTTGATGAACCCAAGATGTCTAATGCTACAGTACAAGGGGCAAAGTATTATTAATAAGCCTAAAAAAAAAAAGGTTAAATATTTGGGTTAAACATCCATATCCGAAGTCAAATGGAATTAATTATGCTCTATTTTACTGGAAGAATTAACTGAAGCCTTAGACATGCCTAAGATTCTCCTTAAAAGTAAGATATACATCAATACTTATAGCCTCTTCTGTTGTTGTTGTTTTTTGGTTCAAAAGCAATGGTAGCTCAGGGGTTAAGTCACAGTGTTCATGATCAGACGGTCATTATTTCAAGCCCCAGCCTCCCCAAGTTGCCACTATTGGGCCCTCGAGCAAGGCCCCTAAACCTGCTTTATCATGGCTGATGCTGCGCTTTGATCCCAACTTCCTAACAAGAAGAAAGCTATTTCACTGTGCTGTGGGTTATTGTCACACACGTCGTCTACTCCTGACGTACTGCTTGACCTGAACATTAACACTGGAAACATCCCTCTGTAGTAGGTTGTTGACCTTCAAACCTGAAAGAATCTCCTCCTCCAGTGGAACATGCATTGACATCGACAATCACAGTCGGGCAACTCATGGTTCAAATGGAAAATTGCCTTAGGGGTCTTCAGAAGATAAAGATTATGGTCTATTGTGTCATGCTGCACTCCTGCATGCATCTGAGACCTGGATTCAAGAAGCTTGAGCATTTTCATCAGTCGAAAGTGAGACCTAACAACGAGGTTCTCTCTCCAGCTGGCCTAGTGAGCATCCATGCAGCCAAAGCATTGCAGGGGGCTTGGAGCCTATCCAAGGAGACTTAGGGCATGAAACGGGGTACGATCCATCACACGCATATACACACACTACAGGCGATTTGGGAACGCCATTTATCCTAATCTGCATGTCTTTGGTCTGGGGGAGGAACCAAGCACAGGGAGAACACGCAAACTCCATGCATACAAAGGCGGAAATCGAATCTGGCCAGGAATCGAACATGGACCCTGGAGGTGCAAGGTGACAGTGCTAACCAATAAGACACCGTGCCTCGGCTGGACACATTAGAAGAATTAATGCTAGGTGCTTCACCCGAGTGTTACTTTACAATGAACTGAAGTCAGAAAACGAAGTCAGCCAAGGACCTGAATGTCCAAGTTGTCACATCTATGGAGTTTTTCCTTCCCTGATGTTGAAAGAGGAATCATCATTTTTATGCACGAATTGGCCACTGCATTGTACATTGTACTCCAAGTTAAAGGTGTTCAAATGGAATCTTAAGTGCGTTCGTTTTTTTTGGAGTCTTATCTTTTGTTGTTACACAAAGCACATCGAAGCCACCTCTGTCCCATGAAGACTGGAGGTTGACTCTTTGTTTTGACTCTTGCCAGCCCCTGTGAAGATCTTCAAAATGTAGTTAAGTGTTAAGTAAGATCTTCAAAACTACTAATGTAGTTAAAAGCACCATGGAGAAGCAGCAGCACCAACAGCCACCAATGATGGTTCCTCTATCAACTTCTTTTACTAGAAACCTGTCAGATATTCCTACTGCTCCACAAAGGTTTAAAAATGTGTGGTGCTGAAGGTTTGACAAACCCATAATGAACAGGGTCTAGGAAAGTGAGCAGTGTGACAGGGAAAGGACTGAATCCCAGCACACAGGTCACAACTGTCGATTCTGTTAAAAGAAAAAATAAAGCTGGGCCCAAAGAACCTTCAGGTTTTACAAAGTTTTTTTTACTGTCCAATAAACATTTTTTACAAAGATCCGGTCATGGAGAAGTAGATAAACTGGAAAGAATTTAAGGAGTCTGCTTGGTGTACGATACCACAAAGACTGAAGAATGAGAGGGGGAGAGTAGCAATATTTTCTCATGTTTTTTTATTATAATATTAATATGATTGATCCATTTTCTTTTTAATATTTCATAAGATTCCTAACTGACATAGCTTTGTGTCAAAATAAAAAATAGGAACATTTGAAACCATTAATCATTCAATAATCATTATTTGTAAACATAGGCATCTTTCTGTTTAGCTCTCTTCCGCCCTCTGGTGGCCAGTTCATGCCAAATATTCGTGTTGAACGTTGTTTAAAGTTTTATAAATTAGTTTTCCTCTATTAAAGGTGAAGACAATCATCTAAAAATAAGTAATTCAAATTAATCTATTTTTTATTGTCATATATAATAATATTATGATATTATATGATATAATATATACTTTTTAGAGCAAATCCCGTATGTATACACACATGCTGTACATGGTTATGTTCATAGTTTACTTTTAACCTATAATTTGGCAGGGATTGTTCTTTCAAATGATCTTGTCACTGAATATCACAGTAAATGAATAAAAAAAGAATAAAATGACTTTCTTTTTTCCATGATCTTTAGGAATTAAAAGATATGTTAATGTTTAATGTGAGTTGAATTAGGAATTAGATGCGTTTCACCATAAGCATAATAATTTAAAGGCATAATTGTTACTTTTTTTGCACAAAGGCATAAAAATGAACAGTTCTTTTTTTTTTAATCATAGTCATCAAAATGTTCACACTTGAGGCATGTAGGCGCTCAGTCTCTGAGTTCTCGCGATATCTCGCGAGAGGTTAGAGTGCACTGCTGCTCCATGTGCGCGTGTGTTCATGGAAGCACGAGAGGAAGGCACCCCGGAACATATGCGGTTAAAATACAAAATTGTCGTTTAAAAGCTAAATAAATATTTTTTTTAAGAGTAAGAAGCCTTAAGAATGAAATATAGCTTCTCAACTATATTTAATTATTATAGTAAAACCTGAAATGCTGAAATTCTGCCAGCTTGTCAGTGTTTTAGCCAGTCAGCGTTTGAAGTGTTTTAGCCAGTCAGCTGTTAAACCCAAAGGTGAGATTTTAATATCGTGTGAAACATCTAAATAACCTTAATAACTCAGCATTCCGACGGGTTTACTTCCTCTTTGTGTGTTTACACAGGTTGGTGCAGGATTGAAAGGTTTTGTGGACTTTGTATACAGGCCAGAAAGATGTCTGAGGAAGAGAATCAGAATAACAGCAACATGACGAAGCTGAAACGAGCTGGAGAAAACACTGAGGTGGGAGAGAGAGGGGCTAAAAAGCTGAAAACTGACGAGGAGGACAAGACTGATGAGGAGAAAAGATTCCCGAAACGAAAAGTTGTCCTCCTTATGGCATATTCAGGAAAAGGATACTATGGAATGCAGGCAAGTGCAAAATTCAGCTCTCTTTAAGGGGAAAGTAGCTAATCCGAAGCAGAAAACACCTAATGACGTCATTCGTTCATTTGCCAATTCCTTGCATTGCTATAATCATTTGAACTTGGAATTACAAAGAAGGGGACTGAGAAGTCAGAAACTATGTTGAAATATTCCAAGCATGAACATGTAGAGATAGGTCACCTTGCACCCCAAGGGTCGAGTTTTCGATTATCACCTAAGGTCTGTGTGCATGGAGTTTGAATGTTTCCACTCCTCTCCTGCAGTTCACTTCCAGGATCCGGGTTCGATTCCCACTTCGGGTTTGTTTTCTCGTGCTTGGTGGGTTTCCTTTGGGTGCTCTGAATGTCTCCCACAGTCAGAAGACGTGCAGATTAAACATCCCAAATGCCTGTAGTGTGTGAATGAGCATGTGTATGTGTGTGCCCTTCGATGGATTGGCACCCCATCCAGGGTCTCATGCCCTAAGTCTCCTGGGATAGACACCCCCGCGACTCTATATACCGGATAAAGTGTTATAGACGATGAGCCATGGCACCAAATATCTCTGTGTTTGCGACACATTATCATAAAATCATACTTTGTTCACTACTTGGTGCCTTAGTGGTCCAAGAGGCACTGGAGTAGAGAAAATAAGATCACTCTTATTTCGGTTCAAGGCGAGCCAAAGTTCACCCAGCAATTAGAGAATAGTACAATAAAATTCAATTTGTAAAAAGTATACTCATAGCGTCTGTTTGTGTGTTTTGTGATTCGGGAAGTGTTTAATATTTGGGCAAGGGTTTCCTATATACACACACTTTGAGAATAATACAGTGAGTACTAGCGCCATTTTTCACAAAAATCTAGTGAATCATGTACAAATGCATCTGGGGGATAAACAGATGATTTTTTTCAGAGGAAGTCGGATCCGGATGAACATAAAATCCTAGAGGAATACTGGTGAAGTAGGAATTTACCCCAGGACTCATGTAAATTAAGTCCCATCTGGAGAGGGGTGGCTTTTCCTCAGGAACCAAGACAGAATGGAAACCGTTACTGATGGAGTAACTCAAAATACAAAAGTAACGAAATCTGTTAATAAATGTGTAGAATAAGTCACCAAATCTAGAGAAAGAGTCGTTAAGTCAGGGGCACATCATCTCATATTGAAAATTGTGTACCCTTGTTTAATCTATTATGGTTTGAATATTAATTCCCTTTTTGTATTCCTTAGAGGAATCCTGGAAATTCCCAGTTTAAGACCATTGAAGATGAACTGGTCACTGCGCTCATCAAAGCTGAGTGTATTCCCGAAAATCACGGAGACGATATGAAGAAGATGTCTTTCCAGAGATGCGCCAGGACCGATAAGGTGAGGACAGGAAATTGTCTAATGTGAGCACTCACTCACTCACTCATCATCTATACCACTTAATCCTGTATACGGCATTGCGGTGGGCAGTGAAGACAGTGGTACATTCATGGCCTAAAACATTTGTAATTAGAGAGTACAGAATCTTATTAACAGATGAACAAAGTGTATTAAAAAGCAAGGAGATTATGTCAAATTTGTCTATTTGTCTTTCTAAAAGTTTATTAAAATAAATTCTACTGTGTTAGCATTTAAAAGTTTTCTTCCTTGGGAAAGTCTTTAAGCTGGCAGACATAGCACATGAAATGTTAAAATTGTATAATTGTAATTAATGGCTGGCGTGCGGTATAAACGGAATTAAACATTTTGTTAATCTTTGGTTATAAGGAAAATCCTAATCAACTGTAGGGTGGGAACACGACCTCTGCTCCGTCACATTCTCCTTTATGAATGTATTATATTGTGTGTCATTCTTATTGCTACACTTTTTGACTGTGGTCTCTTCTGGTTATTTTACAGGGTGTTTCTGCAGCTGGCCAGGTTGTGTCTCTAAAGCTGTGGTTGATTGAGAACATTCTAGAAAAGATCAACACCCACCTCCCACCACAGATTAGAGTTTTAGGTCAGATTGTCTCTCAGATATTTTTTCTCCTCATCGTCGTGTACTGAGATTGCTTTATTTAACAAAGTTTTCTCTGACAGGTTTCAAAAGGGTCACAGGCGGCTTTAACTCCAAAAACAATTGCGATGCCAGGACCTACTCCTACATGCTTCCCACTATTGCATTCTCTCAAAAGGACACTGACCAAAATGACACGTCCTTCCGCTTAGACACAGAGACACTCCAAACGGTTAACAATCTCTTTGCTCTCTACAAAGGCACCCATAATTTTCATAACTTCACATCACAGAAGGGCCCTCGGGACCCGAGCGCTAAACGCTATATCACGCATATGTCGTGTGGAGAACCGTTCGTCAGGCAGGGGGCGGAGTTTTCTGTGATCACTGTACGAGGCCAGAGCTTCATGATGCACCAGATCCGGAAAATGATCGGATTGGTGATCGCTGTAGTGAAGGGATATGCTCAAGAGGAGATCATTGAAAGGAGCTGGGGTGAAGAGAAGGTCGACGTGCCCAAGGCTCCCGGGCTCGGCCTGGTGCTGGAGCGTGTGCACTTTGACAGGTACAACAAGCGTTTCGGAGGAGACGGGCTTCATGAGACCCTGGAGTGGAATCAAGAAGAGGATGCAATAGCTGCTTTTAAGGAAGCTCATATTTACCCAAGTATAGTGGAGACAGAGAGTCAGGAGAAGTCAATGATCAACTGGATGAGTACGTTGCCCATTCATGACTTCACCGCAACGGCAACCGGCAAGCAAGAACGCAAGGTACGTAAATGTGCACAACTTTTTTTCTCATTCTTATTCCATCTCGTTTATTGACATATTTCATCATGACTTTATATAAAGGAATACTCAAGTGATTTTAATGTAAGGGTAAATGTTAATTTAAGTTTGCATGTGTTTGCACAACTTTTAATGCCTTAGTATTTACTAAGATACAATTTTTGTTGTTAATTTTTTAACATTCTAAAATAATTAATTTTTGTAGATAAGTCAAAAAAGAGACATTCACATTCTTGCCCAATAACCATCGGCGATATATCTTTGTATAACTGACCTATATGAATTAGAGCTGTGAATTGTATGTAGACCGTTGATTAGATTTGATAAAATTTTTAGCATTGTATTTTTTTATTTTTATTCGATTCCATAGCACTAATGGTTTGTTTCAAGCAGCAATTTTTCTTCAGGTTTTAAATAGTTTTAAACTCCAAAAAGTTTTTATTAGATATTGAAATACTGTGTAACTTATGTTGTTCATTGTTTAAATGTCTTGTACAAAGCAATAATATTTTTACTGCAGATTTTCATTTAACATTCATGGATTTACATACATAATTTAAAATGTGAATGCTTCTGAATCTGAGCTGACCAAAAAAACATGGATTAAATTGCATAATGGAGTAAATCATGTAGCTTTAATATGAATATATGTGGTGTGTGACTAAAAGTATTATCTTCCTAAAAAGAAAATATTCATTTTTTTCCAGGATGAAGATGAAGATGGAAATGCTTCAGATTGAGACATGATGGTTTCTTTTTTTTCTTTGTTACTTTTTAAAAAACCTGCTTTGTTTTTCCAGTATTACACTTCTGAAATAAATCTTTTATTTTATCTGATTTTTTTTTTGTATATTTTATGCTGATGAAATGTATATATTAAATATTAAATTAAAAGTTTGGCCTCTGATCTCATTTTCACTCTTAATTGTAGTAGGTCATCCAAGACATTAGCTTGTTTTAGTTTTGCAATTGTGCTACCAGGGTTAATGTAGCTAACATGCTGAATAACATCCACATAAGAGGCAGGACCCAAGGTTTGCCATCACAAAATTCCCCAAAGCATCGCACTGCCCTTTCCAGTTTGCTTTCTTACCATAGTGTATGCCATCTCTTTCCCAGGTAAGCAACACACAAACGTAATAATAATGTAAAAAAAAAGTGGTTCATCAGATCAGGCCATCTTTTTCCATCGCTTCCTGGTCCAGTTTTGATGTCCATGTGCACATTGTAGGTACTTTTTAATGGACAGGGGGTCAGAATGGGCACCCTATCTGGTCTGAGACTACACAGCAAGCTGTGATGCACTTTGTTCTCTTGACACCTTTCTAACATTCGTAGCATTAATCTGTGTGTTCTGACACCTTTTATTGGAACCAACTTTAACAATTCCCTCAATTTGAACTATAGTAGTGCTTCTATCGGACTACACAGGCCAGTTTTCCTTCCTTGGATCACCTTTGGTATATCCTAACCACAAGACACACACATCACATTATGGTGGCAAAAGAGGGGACCTACTCAATATTAGGCATCCAATAAGAAAGGTTTTGTCTGTACATTAGTCAGCACTCGCTCTTTCAATAATCTTTATGTTTTGTACCTTGGAGGGCCTGAAACTAGTCTCAGAAAAAGTTCTGTCTGTCTGTCCAGCCGGTTTTGTCACAGCATCAAAACTAACTGGACAGAATTTATTGAAACTTTGCCAGTGCTTTGGTATTTGCCTGAAGTTACAAAAATGAAATCAAAATGTTGTGTAAAATGGACGTTTTGAGTTATATACCAGATTACATTACAGTAGCCAGTGCTTTTTTTTGGAAGAATATAACATTTATTGTGCACAAATCCTCAAGAAGCGCAACACAGCATGGCTTATTCCAAAAAAAAGTACACTATGAAAACTGAACCTTCAAAGATGAGTGGACAGTGTATGTTTATTGTTTCTGGGGGAAGTTTAAAGCTCTGAAACCATGGTGCTAATAAAAAAAGCAGTAATGGGAAAAGCCGCTATGAGATAAAACATATCCACAGCAGACGATGATGAGGGCGTGTAAAATACCCAGACTGAGGGGACCCAAATGTTAAATAGATGTGATGTTATGAACAGGGATGTGCTGGATTTAATAATCTATTTTAAACAGGGAGTTTATTTGGCTGATGACAAAAGAAGTACAACAAGGTATAAGATACTCAACCTTAAAAAATGTATTTCTTTGTATTAATAAGTTAGACAGAGAGTTCTGCCGTACAGAAAGACAGGCAGACATGTACGTGGGCTTCAACCTGAAATAATAATATCACTGATTACATTAAAGCTAATCAGCTTATGTTAGCTTTTTAGCTTATTGTATATACAGTATATACTGTATATCTGAGCGCGTCATGTCCTCCGACCGCTAGAGGGCGACATTTACACTCCGTACCTCAGCGCGTGCTTCATTCTCAGCGACAGAGTCGGGCAACATGGCGCCGTCCAAGAAGCACAACGTGAAGAAGAGCGGCACAGAAACTACATACAAACAAAGTATAAACACCAAAACAGAGCTAATATTACAAAGCAGAAAACATGCTAACAGTATTTTTGACCTGCTGGAGTACCTACAGGTATTTTTGTTTGTTTTATTGTTTGTTTTTAAGATCTATGGGTCTGTCACGTTGGTCCGCGCTCACTTTCTGTTATTCTTTCTAACTTGCAGTCTGAAAAAGAGAAAGAGGTCGTTTTTGCGATTAACGCCTGCCAGAAGTTATTCTGCGAGTTAATGGAGAGAGGAGAGCTCTATGTTGGACAGCTGCCGAAAGAAGATGAGATTCTCCAAGGTAGATCCTGGTCTAGATTTAGGAATAACAATCTTTACTAGTTCTGTACAGGAGCAAGCAATCAGATGCACATCTGGCCTTTATTCTGGATTATTTTCTAAGCACAAGCTGTTCAGGATATCGGAAATACACTGGTGTAACTCCAGTCTGTGTGCAGCATCGTCACCATCAGTGGCAGTGCTGAGAATGATTCATTCATCTTCTGTACCGCGTTATCCTGGGCATAAAGCAAATCTGGAGCAGATAAGGTTAAGGGCCAGACAGCGCCAACTTGGTGGTCCTGGGACTCGAACCCCAGACTTTCCGATCAGTAACCCAATAACCCTCACAGCTTTAAATGATTGACCCAGCACTGCCTTTTGTGATTAACACTGAACAGTTAAGTGTTACGGATCGTGCTCAAGGGCCCAACTGTAAAGCATAGCATTTTATTCAATTAAATGATGTAGATTAAACTAAAGAAATGGGAACAAATACTGTAACAGGCTGCGAAGTGCCTAAAGATACAGTAAAAAAAAAAATAGTGATTGATGTAACAACCTCAGCAATAAACTAATTTCCCCTCTTGTCTATTCCAACCACTCAGCATTCAGCATCATCAGTATAATAATCACCGGCCTGATCATCTGTCATCATCTGCACCTGTTTCTCATTGTGTTTCCTCAATTTGTCAGTGCTTGGGAACTCGACTTGTGCAAACCCTTAGTGGCTCGGGTCAGTTCCCTGTGGAAGCGCTGCATGCTACCCACCAAGAAACATAAAACAAAACCAGTAACCAAAAAAAAAAAAAAAAAAAAGACACTGAACTGTGTCTAGGTTTGAATGTGTGTGTGTGTCGCAGAAGTTGTATCAAGGGGTGTATCCCTGGCTTGTGCACAATGTTCCCAGGATAGTCCCATATCCCATATGACCAGGATAAAGCACTTACTGAATATGAACAAACAAATGCTTTCAGATGACTCTTGTGAGACTGTTGTGTATTTCATTAACTTAAATCAGCAGTTTGATATGAGTTTCTTTGTGCAATGACTTGTCTAAAAGTGGCAATACAATGCTGTCAAGTAGTAACAATCTCTTAAATGATAAAAATCTTGGATTTCCTTTCTCTCTCAAGGTGATCGAGATGCAGATGAAAAGTACCACATTTTTATAAGACACCGCTATAACAGCTGTGTGGAGCTGCTGCTTGAGAACATCAGTAACGAATCTTACCAAGTAAAGGTGAGCCAGCCGAGCTGCGACAGCTATTGTGTTTGTTGGTTTGTGTTTGTTGGCGAAATGTCTGCACCTTGGAGATCTCTGATTTTGTGTTTGTTGCGGAAGGAGAGTGCGCTCTGTGCCGTGATGAAGTTTGCAGAAGTCGAAGGGAAACATCCTCTGCACAAACACGACTGGAGTCAACATTACAGTTTTCCTAAAGAGCTCATTTCAGTGAGTACTTAAGAAAACAAAATGCGATTGTATGATTTGCTTAGTGTAGCTCTTCTTATGAGTTATTATCTTTTACACCACACAGACTCAAATTCTCCACTTCAGAATATGTTATATTAGTAATACAAGTTTAATATTATATTAGTTAATATTATATTAGTTAATACAAGTCATTGCACAAAGAAACTCATATCAAACTGCTGATTATGTTTCTGTAATTGTAGCTGCAAGGGATTACATTAACTGTGTTTACCCTACATGAATGTGTGTGTGTGTGTGTGTGTGTGTGTGTGGATACAGGGAGTGGTCTGGGCTCTGCTCTCAGAGAAAGAGGACATGGCTCTGCTCATCTCCAGGTTTCAGGAGTTTCTAGAGATGGATGACATGCGCTACTATGTCATGAATTCAGCACGAGACAACATACAAAGAGTGATGGACAGAAACAAACGGGTGTGTGGAGGTGGATGGAGAAATGCTCATCAACTTTGTACACGTGCTTTTTCCCTTTTTATTGTTTATCCTTCTTTTCTTGCAGTTTCTCTTTCTCTGTTTCTCAGTACTGAATTTAACAGTCCATACAAATGTCCTACAAATATAAAGTTCTTTTTATTTATACACAATGTCTGTTTTCTTTCTTTTTGCCCTTCATTCCCTTTTTGATTTTCTTTTTTTCTTTCCATGACTTTTTTTCTGTTTATTCTTTTTTTTATCCCACTATCTTTCTTCCCTCCTGCCCTGTGATTTTCTTTAATCTTTACTAGCTTTCTTTTTTTCCATCCCTGTGACCCACTCCTTCTTTTATTTCTCCCTGACTCCTGTGATTTTCCTTTCTTTCCTCCCTGTGACTTTTTTTTTTTTCTCCTGGATTTTCTTTTTACCCCAACTGTCTTTCTTTCTTCCCTTCTGTTCTGTCTTTACATATTTCTTTCTTTCTTTCTTTCTTTCTCCTTATCTTTCTTCCATTCTGCCCTGTGATTTTGTTTTTCTTTCCTCCCTGTGACTTTCTTTGTTTTTCTTTTTCTTTCTTACTCCCATCCTGTGATTTCTTTCATTATTATTATTATTATGTGGGCAGTAAGTCAGTGTTGTTTAGAGTGTAACCTCCTCTGATGGTCTACTGCCTTGTGTGGCGTTGACAGGCTGAGATGCCCGTGTACCAAAACAATGTCTTCGCACTGCTCACGAACATCACCATCCCGAGCCAGGCTTCAGAAATCACCAACTTCCTGGTCAAGCAGGAGGGTGAGTTCTGTTCATGTGCATCAGTCCTTCATTATAGTGCTGATTAAAATATTTTAACACACTAACACCATCAATACCTTTTCAGTTAAACCTGAGGACTGGAAGGCGGCCAAATTAAAAGTGAGTAAAAACTCCACTGATAACTGTGTAGTGAGTAAACGTGCGCTTAAACAAGGAATAACTGACGTTTTACTTTCCTCCATCCTCCAGGAGCACAAGCGGGCATTTGAGCTGATGTGGCTGACCTTCCTGAAGTACAAGGTGACTGTAAAACTTGTGTAACTAGATATGAGACTGAAGTATTTATTTATTTATTTATAAATGTTGTTTACCGAGGGTTTCTGTTTTCCTGCAGTTACCCATGAGCATGTATAAAAAGGTGCTGGTCATCCTGCATGACTCGATTCTGCCCCACATGAGTGACCCCAAGCTGATGATCGACTTCCTGACTGCAGCGTATAACGTCGGTGAGTTCACAGTCAGGTCACGCTCGCTTTCACTGCAGTCATCTCAATTCAACGTGAAGAGTAAATACCTTATAAAAGAAGAAGAAGAAAAACTAAATATCCTTTTCAATGTCTTTATTTATGTTTCTGTATTTCATTCTCTTTCTTTTGTCCATGTCTTTCTTTTTTCCCTCCATAGCTTTTGGAAGATGTTTTTCCTCAGTACAAATCTTTCTTTCCTTTGTTCTTCCTTGCTTTCTGTTCCATTCTTCATTCCTTTCTTCATATTCTATGATTTTTTTTTTTTTTTATTGAGATTTTTTGGGAGGGAATATTATCCTATTTTGTTTTCATTTTTTTTCCCTTTCTTCCTTCCAATTCCATTATTTTGTATTGTGCTTCTTCTTTTTCTTCCTTCCTTCCTTCCATTCTGTTTTCTTTCTTCCTTCTTTCTATCATCATCATTCCTTACTCCCTTACTTCTAGTTCTTTTCCTTTACTCACTTTGTTGTACTTTATTTTTGTTTAATGTTTATTCTGAGAGACAAATTATAGAATAGTTTTTTTTACTTCCATTCTTCCACCATGTTGGCTTTCAGGTGGTGCCATCAGTTTACTGGCTCTGAATGGGCTTTTCGTGCTCATCCACGAGCACAACTTGTAAGTACAGACCAACTCCATGCTCTGGAAAGTCATATTTTTTTGGTGATTCCTCACAGAAAATGTTCATCAGTTCTCTTATTTATAAAACAGAGATTATCCTGATTTTTATAAGAAGCTGTACAACCTGCTGGACCCGTCTGTATTCCACGTGAAGTACAGAGCACGATTCTTCCACCTCACCAACATCTTCCTGTCCTCAAGGTAAACTTGGACACCTTCCGAATGACTGCTCTGCTCTAGAAGCTCTGCAGTACAGTACAGACTCCTAAGGTGTTTGGATTTGTCTTTTTTTATTCTTTTTGCAGCCATTTACCAGTTTACCTCGTCGCAGCGTTTATCAAGCGACTGTCTCGGCTCGCCCTGACCGCTCCCCCGACCGGCTTGCTCATAGTACTGCCGTTCATTTGTAACCTGATCCGCAGACACCCTTCATGCAGAGTCCTCATCCACAGACCCAGTGCTGCCGATGGTACGGCGTTAACGTGCTGAGGCTAATGATAAAAATTTTAAAAAAGCAAAGACGACAGGAAAGTTTATAAATAGAATGAAACTTTTCTAGTCTTTTTTTTTTTTTTTTTTAAGTGTATGCTTTTTCTTCAGAGATGTGTGCAGATCCTTATGTGATGGAGGAAGAGGATCCTGCTCAGTGCCACGCCCTAGAGAGCAGTTTATGGGAAATTAAGGTTTGTTGCAGATGAAATAATGTAGTGTTGTTGCTTTTGAGCTTAACTTTTGGATGCAAAAAA